>JANHFM010002396.1:398048-408395 GCA_032468115.1 Grayia smithii | reverse complement strand
GTTGTTACATTAGCCAGGAGACCACAATGCTATTGCAGAGTAGTAGTTTGGCTGCCAATTTACCAGCTCTGTTGTAGGACACACTTGCATGCTTCCCAATATGCCACAGGAGGGTGAGCTGCCTTCACACCAGAAGATGAATGGCTCTTCCTGAAGAGTCATCCTAAACCAACTTCCTTCCCTGGAACCATTTTGTAAATGGGTGCCATAACCAGGAAAGTTCACAGCTGACAGGAATCTGACTGCCTGCATGGAGTACCAACTTGTCTCTCCATTTAAGTGGTACCTATTTATCTACTCACACAGAACATGCTTTCGAATTGTTAGGTGGGCAGAAGCTGAGGTGAGTGGGACTCACCCTGTCATGCAATGCTAGGACTCGAACTGCTGGAACAGAGACCATCTCCAGTGTCATTAAGTCACTGAGCCACCATGTCTCTAAAACCAACCTGATTTGTGGGGAATCTCCTGATCAGATTAACATTTACACACAAACACATATTTTTACATATATGATGCTGCAATGGAATTAAGAAAGGATGGAGAAAGTCAGGTCTGACAAAGGAGTCCTGCCACAATTAAAGTATTATTATTCTTGAAGTGCATGGCTCTGACAGGGATAAAATGATAGTCTAGAAAGTCAGATCCATTATTCCAATAAATGGACAGGAAAACCATTCTCTTTACCTAGCCAAACACGAGACCTGGCTGATAGTAATTTCAATCAGCTAACTGACCTTATTCAAAATGACTCCTAAGGCAGAGAGCATGCAATACATCTACTGTCTCACTTTTTAACTCTATAAATTTAGTAATCTGGAGAAATACCTGTTTGCCATTTTCCTGCTTGATTTCTTGAATTTGGGCTCTCAATAACCTATTCTCTTCCTGTACAGCCTGTAAGAGAGGATAATGTCTTAAATCTCTGTGCCCACTTCATAACACCCCTCCCGCTCCTATTAAAGCAATCGCAGGCACCTGCAATTCTTTTCTTTGGTGAGCAACTTCTTTTCCCCTCTCATCTAATAATGTTGCCATTTCTTGCACTTCTTCTTGTTTCTCTCTCAATCTGTGAACATGGTTTAAAAAATTACTCATAAAAAACCAAGAATTCAGCAAATTACTCAAAGCAGAATCTTTTAGCCAGCAAGCAAAGTCAGGGCTGAATGATATGAACACATTTTTTTTAATGACAGGATTGCTTTTCAGGTTTCCCAATTAATTGTTATTGTCATGCTTCTTTGACTGCTCTGGCAACCTACTGTGCCAGAAACTCTCACTGTTCATTTGAAGATTTACTACCCTGATACAAGAGCAAGTCTTCAAGAAAGAGGGCATCATCCAATACGAAAAGCTGTTCCAACCAATACCAAGAACAATGAAATATCTCTCTTACTCATTCACACTCCAACTGCATTAAGAATTTACCCCAAGTCAAAATGTGGAAAAATAGATAATGGTGGAAGAAGTTCCACTTTGTTCACTTACATAGCCTCATGATCTTTAATAGAAGTAGCAACAGAAACCTAGCAGGAAAGAGATAGAGGAAAATTAATGTGAGAAAATATCTACAATCATCTGCTGAGTTTTGAAATTTCATCAACTATACCTGAAGGCATTCTACATTCTTCGAAATCTCACTCTCCTTTTCTTTGAACAATACTTCTAGACTCTTCACCTGTTCCTCTTTCTCCTTCAGTCTGCAAGAGAGAACAAGACAAAAGTTACATTTGTGAGATGCGTGGCTTTTTAAATAAATAAATAACAGACAATAAATAAAAGCAACAGCAATTGTTATATGTCTTCATAGACAAAAAAGCCAAATTCTGAATTCAGGGCATGATCACAAGGCCAGCAATGTGGGTCAGCATCTCACCAGAATACAAAGAACAGTAGAGTAAAAGCAAAGAAAAAGCAGCAAAATGAACAGTGTAAGTAAGTATTTTGAAGAGTCCTTGTCATGTCCTGGTAGGTGCTGAAAAACTAAGATTAACCTGGATTTGTATATAGATGATAGATTCCCAGAAATACAAGGGCTATAGGTTAGCCTGGGAAATAAAAAAAAAAAAAACCCTTACAAAAAGGCAATGGCAATACATTCAATTTACTGCCAGGAAAAGCACAAGAATAAACCCATTCTTGAAGGAACCTTTTTTTATCATTATTTTTAAAAAAGAAAATGGAACTACTGAAGCCTAAACCCTTCCTGAACTGAATTTCACCGTGTTCTTTACCACTCTTATTAGCACAGTAGGCCTACCAGACCTGGCAAGTACTCTTGAACTCTGATTGAGCAGTGACAGGGATGCTGCCTATCAGAAATCTGCTCTCTTGTCCCCGGGGTTTCCCAGAAATGACCGAGTATGAGGGCCTGTGCACAGATTGGCTATAAGGACATGCTGATATTTCTGTTGTACTGACTGCCTAGTAGGACTTTTATCAGCTCTGGCTGTATTTGGTGCTGGTTTGGGAGATCCAGGGGTCACAGTTCTTGCATTCTTATAATTAAAATGCCCTGGAAGAGAACTCTTGCACAGTTCATGAGTTCCTCAAGTAGTCTTGAGCCACTTACACATAATTATTGCTTTGAACATACAAATATGTATTAGATATGGTTTTTATATCAGAGCAAATGAGATATATGAATGAAGGACATTAACTACTGTCCTTTGCTGTACAAATCACTTTCTGAACAGTCTACATGTTGGTTATGGCATTCCTGAATTCTGCAAGGGCAGAGCACCTATTAAAACAATCCACTCCTAATATCTAATGTATTCATAAAATTTTCAAACAGCGCTAGGAGTTCCCTTGACAATCTGTCAAGAGCTGTCTTATGCATCTATTTTTATTTAGAGTGACTGGATCCTTTAATGATAGAACTGTGGGACAAAACCCCTGCATACCAGCTGGTACATTTGTGGGTTTCTTCATGGAAAATGTCACTCATACCTACTCTGGTATGGAAACTAATAGGGTAGAGTCTACTGTGGGGAATCCAGCATTTTGTGTCAAAATACTGGGATTCTTGTGAATTCACACAATTGATAAAAGATGGTTTGTAGTATGGGCAATGACACCATTGGATTAGATCCATGCCCCACTTGGATTTTTGTGCAACCAGAAAAGGTATGGGTGACTGTGTACAGCAGGTGAGTAATGTTTTCTTGAAGGAGAATGTCAATGTCTTTAAAAGAGGTGGTGCTGCAGCCTCTCTTGGCATCTTTTCAGCCAGTCACACATGACATACTTTTCCTTTTTGTAGTACCTAATTTCCAGAAGGAATAGACTAATTGACAACAGCCAATTGCAGTTGTTTTAGTATCTTTGCTTGCTGTTAAAATAATAACTTCAATTTTCGTTACCTAACCTCTAATCAGAGACTTACGATAAGCCTTACCATAGTTTTCCAATTCTAGATTACGCAACAACTGTTTATAATATGATAAACATGATGAAAATTATAACTATATTCTATTAACATTCTATTAAAAAGCAAAAAGCACCTAAATTATTGTTATCAAAAACACTTACTGTTTTTGAAGATCTTCAACTTCCTGAACAAATGTCACCTAACAGAAAAAATACACATATAGGTAGTCAAAAGAAATGTGCAAAATGATGATAAATTATAAGTCCAAGAGGGAAGAATAAGATAGCAAGCCATAATACAGTGCTAATATGAAATATATACAGTTGTTTTTGGGAATACTTTGACACTTCTGTAAAATCTTGGGAATTTAATTAAATGCAGTCAGGCTATTTTAGAAAAAGAGCATTTTTGTAGGACTAAAAATGCTGTGTTCTAGAAGGCAAAAGAAATAATGGGCAATAATGAAAAGATCTTGAAACAATATGTCCCTTGACTTCCAGAAATCAAATTAAGCTTTTTCTGAAACCAGCCAACCTGGTAGCCAGCACCACACCTCATGGCACTGAATTCCAAAATTGAACTACATGTTATATAAAAAAGAATATTTTTATCCTGATTCTTCCATGATTCAGATTTATTGAGTGATCCCCATTTCCTGTATTTTGGGAAGACGGAAATAATTTTTTCCTTGCCTACTTTATCTATCCATGCATAATCCTGTATACCTCAATCCTGTTCCCTCTCAGTTGTTTCTTGTTAAAACTAGAAAGCCCGTGATATCGCAACTTTTCGTCATTGGGAAGCTATTCTAACCTTTGATTATCTTAACTGCCTTCTTCTAAACTTTCTCTAGCTCTATTATATCCTTTTTGAGTTTGTGATCACTACAACTGATATTCCAGATGAGTTGCACCATTGATTTATATAAGTGTATTACAATACTGGCTTCTCTGGATACCATTTAGAGTAGCTGGTTTCTTAAAATTCTTCTTGGAATTTTCTTAAAATTCTTCTAGCATTTCTGTGTGTCTTCAGAAGTATCATTCATGGAAATGCTAGGTCTATCTTTTAAATAAAAAATACTTTATTATATTTCTCAGTTTTTCTAGGAGCTCAAGGTAGCTTTTTATGCTGCAATAAAGATAGCGAGATAGGTTGGGCTAAGAAAGATTGACTGACTTATAGTCAGTGATTTTGAGCCCTCTCAATCCAAGTTTACCATTATAGGCACTACACTACCTTGACTGTATAGGTAAACAATAAGAACAACGATGACAATGATGTTAGGAGCTTGAGTTGATGAATTAAATTTGCATATGGCAAAAAAATGATAGTTCTTTAGAACTATCATTTTTTACATGATGTTTTCATAACGATTACATGATGTAGACAAGACATATTAGCTTAGGAAATGCCTTCCTCCTATTGCATACATATTGCATAAGCCTTTTCTAAGAGATTTTTTTGAAATATAGAAATCTGCTTAACATTAGTGGAGGCCATGTCCTGTAAAATTCAGCAACGTACTCCTAATCAAATTGAATTATCAATTAAATATTGCAATCCTATATGATTGTTTTTAAGCCTCTACTGAGAGTTAGGAAAGAAGCACTTAGATGTGTAGGGAGGAACAATGCCAAGTAAAATACACCTAGCTGCTAGCTCATAATGGCTTTACCTGAGTGTTCTTCTCAAGCTGGGCCTTTCTTAGTTCTTCTTTCACAGCCTCTATATCCTGTTCCAAAGCCTTTTCAATGACAAAACATATAAAATTGTACAATGGAGACGACACAAAATGAGAATGTTACAAAAACAAATTTGACTAAAATGCAGTGCAGGGGCAAACACACTCACAAGTTAATGCTACAAATAATGGACCATCAACATCCAAATGATCCAATACTTACCCCAAGGGTTTTCTCCTTGGTTGCAACTTTAAGGATTTCAGCTTGAAGCAGTTCCTCCACAGATTTGATCTTTCCATCTTTTTCACTAATTCTTTAGCAAGGCATAAAATTGAAAATGCAAATATAAAGAGTGTATTTTAGAAAATAAACTTTAAATATATAAGTTCTTATACAAGGTGAAAAAGAGCTTAATCAGGAAGTAGATTGTAAATGCCAGATAGTGGAAAGCAAGCAATATTTCTACACCAGAAATTGGATTTAATAAATACAATAGCAAACAAAAACCTAGATATGGAAGAACTATTAATGCTTGATAGTAAAGAAATATCCGGTTTATTCCATTAAAAAAATATTTATTTTGATATATCTCAGAGTGCTTTTGTACACAGTAGCAGACAGTATATGGAAAATAAATTACAAAAAGTATATATAGGAACTATTCATATTTACTGAAAGAGTACTTAAACTCAGCCATAGCAATTTTAGAGCATTTTTTAAATTGTTCCAATACTTCAAATTAGAACAGAACAGAATACTTTATTTGGCCAAGTATGATTAGACACACAAGGAATTTGTCTCCACTGCAGAAGCTCTCAGTGAATATGCAAAGGAATAGAATCATCATCATCATCATGCCAATAAAAGGGGAATGGAGTAAAGTAGTTAATAAGAAGGATAAGTGATAATACTGCAGCCATACTACATGGGTAAATACACGCAGACATTAGACAGCAGTGTAAGAATTAGGTGTTCAGCAAACTGATGATACGAGGGAAAAAACTGTCCCTGTGTCTAGTTGTTTTGGCATGCAATGCCCTGTAATGCTGTCCCAAGGGAGGTGTTGAAACACTTTATGTCCAGGATGTGAGGAGTCTGTAGATATCTTCTCAGCCCTCCTTCCAACCTGCACAACATATGTCTTCTATGGAAGGCAGGCTGGTTGCAATTACCCTTTCTGCAATCTTAATTATCCATTGGAGTCTGTCCTGTTTGGTTACAGTATCAAACCAGACAGTTATAGAAGTATAAATAACAGACTCAGTAATTTCTCTGTAAAGTTTTAACAACAGCACCAGGGGCAATCTAAACTTCCTGGGTTGATGCAAGAAAAATATTCTTTGTTGTGCCTTTTTAAGGATGATTCTAATATTAATTGTCCATTTCAAGTACTGGGAGAGTACAGAACCCAAAAACTTTAAGGACTCCACTGCTGATACTGTGCTGTTGAATATAATTAAGAGGTTTTTAAGCATGTCCAGCTCCAGATTGTTCCCGCTGGAGCACATGGCCAGTTGTTTAACATCCCATTTATATGCAGATTCATCACTGTCTTGAATCAGGTCAATGACTGTTGTATCATCTGGAAACTTCAATACTTTAACAGAGGGTTGTAGTCATTGGTATATAGAGAGAAGAGCAACTGAAAGAGCATATAGCCCTGAAGGGGACCTGTGCTAGTTGCCCAGATACTAGATGTAATTTTCCTAGCTTCACCTATCTGTTAAAAAGCTTACAATCCACCTATAAGTATGAACAGATACAGCGAGCTGAATCAGTTATTATTCCTTCAATCTACAATTAAGAGTAGAATTAATGCAGGTGTGGGCTTGGGGGAGAAATAGGCCACTACCTTAAGAAAAATCCTTTGCTCACAGAAAAGAGAGGTAAATGTTGGGATACCAAATGCAACATTCACCATTTCATTTTATATATGTTACAGTTCAGAATTTTTAAGTCAATATTTATCCACTTAATTTCAAATAGTAACAAAATTTAAACATTAAGAGCATATTAAAATTGAAGTCATGCTGCTACTTACACCCTTTGCAGGTCTTCTACCAAGGATGCAAATGATACCTTTGGGAAAAAAAGATGAAAAAATATCTGCATTTATTGGGAAAGTCTCAAATCACTCTGAGTGGATGCTTCAAAGGATAATAATGATTACCTGGCACAAATGATACTAGTTTTTATTAATTATTAAATTAATTAATAAATTGCTGTATTGATCTACTAAGAGAAATTAGTAATAGAATTACAACTGTATTTGTAGCATAAATATAATTACAAATTAGAAAACAAATTAGTTCTATTATTTAATCAAGCTAAACAATAGTATTTGGCAACTACTAGTAATTTAATCCTAAACACAGCTGGTACAGTTTCGCTCCCCAGATTCTTTGTGAAAAATATTCTGTATGTCACATTTTCACTCTAGTGGCATCCCACTGGGATCCAGTTTTCCCTCCTCTGCAATTTTTGGAACATGGGTCCCTGGAAGCAATATATTAGGAATGATGGGCATATATCCTACCACCAAACAATTGTATAGACTGGTATCTGAGATGAACTTACATTCCAAGAGTAACCCTTAAGCACAGTTTAGCTTACAATACAAATTCGCTGTCTGGTAACATTAACTAGCAACCAGAGTATTGTGACTTCCTCAAAATATCAATAATATTTTAGAACTGCAGTAACATCTGTACCATGTACATAAAAGATATAATGTAGACTCTAGCTGGCTTTTGGGTGTAAAAAAACCTCACAGAATATAGTAAAACAAGATATGACAACAGATATCAAATTAGAGTAGCAACAATTACAATCCAAAGGTTTCAAATAAAATTCTCTAGATATACAAAAAATATATTTATAAATCAAATATATATACTACTTTAACTGATAGTAACTTTGGGTAGTGTATACGATAAGAACAATCAAAACCATGTAAAACAAAGGAAACTGGTATTCCCACAGGGGACTAATTTCCTAACCTAGCATCTGGGGGAAAAGGCAGACCTTCAAAGCTAATTTAAAATAAAACATTGTCATAGCACCACAATTCTCCAGTGGGATACTGTTATAATTAGCAGGATAGTAATAGATGGAAAATATTATAGCTATAATTACCAGCAATCCATTTGAAGATTTTTTTAAAAAAAGTTCCGATAATATATACCTGCTCAGTCTGTACTTTCCGAAGATTTTCAACTTC
This sequence comes from Grayia smithii, assembly GCA_032468115.1. Lineage (NCBI taxonomy): Eukaryota > Metazoa > Chordata > Lepidosauria > Squamata > Grayiidae > Grayia > Grayia smithii. The sequence continues at coordinate 400,117 of JANHFM010002396.1, read as the reverse complement.
ACTTTTCAGAGATAAGTTGTTTGTTCTCAATGCCTTTTTACAAACAAAACAGTTTCTATATTAAAGAGTTGCAACGCTGCTACTGATCATAATAATTGTTACTATTAATTAAATTTAAATGCTGTCCAACTCCCAGTGACACTATAATTTATACATTATATAATTTATAAACTATTTTTATAGCTTATAAATTATTTAAAACATTAAAACTAGACATTAAAAACAAGAAACAATAAGAAAGCTAAAGTGATAGGATGACAAGCAGAGTGTGGGAAATAAACCAATTTGGGTCAAAGTCATCTTCAGCAAAGGCCTAGATGAAGAGGCATGTCTTCAAGGCCCTTGGAAACATCAGCAGGGTGGGGGCCATCTTGGGGCCCTCATCTTGGGCAACCTCATTCCAAAAGACAGGCATTGTGACAGTCCCCATGGAGTGTGTTACTTAAACACATCAATCCTGCCAGATTGAATTGGCCAAGCAGGTACAATGCAACAGATAGTCCCTCAAAAAAACAATAAATTTAATCTAAATATAATTAAATGTGAACTTAAATGTAAATCCTCAGTACAGATTTGACAATCTTTTATTATTATTAATGGAATAATATTTTAATATAGAAAAATGCTTTACAATTTTCCCTGGACACTGCAAGACATACCAGAACCTGGCACATATATCTAATGTTAAATGTGTGTACCACATGGGATCATGAATGACATCTTCATATTTATTTAGGCATTCCAGCTTGACAGTCTAAAATGCACTCAATGACACAGTATCAAATGACACACTGATATCCTCACCACAAAAATCTCTGAAGACTTAATCTTATTCCAGCATAAAGAACAGCAAAATGTCTTAATTCTCTCAGCAGAAGGGTGAGTGGGAGTAAAAGAAGCAATTAGTTGTCTGTAAGTGCAGTTCTTTGAATAGTCATCTGTGGATACTTGTATGTGAGTTGTGTGTCCACATAGAAGCTCATTCCAAACCTTACAAAACCTTCCATGCATACTACCCTGTTTCCCCAAAAATAAGACATCCCCTGATAATAAGCCCAATCGGGCTTTTGAGTGCATGGCAATAAGGCCAAGTGCTTATATCAGGGTTCAAAAAAATATAAGACAGAGTCTTATTTTCGGGGAAACCCAGTAGATGTTCTGAATTCAGTAGTTATGCACCCTAGAGGTGGGAAGAAGTTTAAAGACCTATAGTAGCAGCAGATGTGATGATTTGGAGGAGGGAATATGTTATTGTGCTAGTATGTGGCTTGGATTTTGAACTGAGCCCTAATTTTGTGATAAAACCCAAATTTTATGACAAAAGGAGACCAGGTTTAATTCTCAACAGCTACACAAGTGACCATGTTTTGGGGAAAAAGTGCTGTTAATCTGACCGCAGAGATGGAAGCCTTTTGGCTTCCTGAATCTGCTCAATCTTACCAGCCCACTGACCTGACAACCATCTGCCCCATTTTGTAGAGATGGTCTATCCAGGTCAACCTCAAATGCCTTTCTGCTTTTCTCAACAGATCTTCTGCTCTTCCACCTCTTGACTGGCCTCTCCCCAGTCAGTACGAGCAGTATGAACTGAAAATCGAAGTGCAGCCTCGAACCCATCACCGGGCCCACTATGAGACGGAGGGCAGCAGGGGTGCTGTGAAAGCCACCCCAGGAGGACATCCTGTGGTGAAGGTAACTGAGGGATGAGATGAGAGGCGTAGTTTCTTATTAGATGCCATGACAGCCTTTTGATCATAATCAGCAGTACATTAAAGAGCCAGTTTGGTCTAGCCAGGGGTGGGCTTCAAAACTTTTAGCAAGGGATTCTCTGCCCGCTTGCTGGGTAGGCATGGTCATGGTGGGCATGGCCTAGTCGGTCTCCTGCACCATGGCGGGGGGGGGGCATTTTTGGAGGCCAGAAACAGGCCTATTTCCAGCCTTCCCGAACTTCCGGTACACCCATTTTTCACCCTCCCCAAGCCTCCTCCATCCAAAACAGGCTGCGTATGGACTCCTGGGAGGGGCGGGTTGGGGGAGTGGGATTTGGGAGTTCTCTGAACTGCACAGAA
>JANHFM010002396.1:381140-397948 GCA_032468115.1 Grayia smithii | reverse complement strand
GGGGAAGGGGGGGGAGAAATTGTTAAATTTGTAAATCTTTTCAATAAAAAAAAAAAAAAAAAGATCTTACACAAGGCAGAGAATTTGGGTAGAATATTTCAGCTGTACTTCTAGCAATAGTTAGCAAAATATTTGCAATTAAAAGCAAATACAACACAATTCAGAGAACTGAAAATTATATATCTTATAATCAAATCTAAATTGCCATGTGCTTTCCAGTACTAAAACTATATATTTGAGCTGAAACTTTGTGCATTATTGCAGCTATGAAAGCAGAAGTATAAAAGAAATATAGGGTCTATTCTCTCTTGCATTTAATCATAGCACACTCGCACTTAGACAAAGCAAATGGGACATGTTTATATTTGCATTAGCTACAATAGTATAAAGCTAACATTCTCCCTTTATTCTAACATCATCCAAGGACAACTTCAAGGTGTGTGCAATTTGTTATGCATTGCCACTCATTATCTGGGAGACAAAATCAGATGACCTGCTGAATGCGTGATAAAGATTTGGAGACTATAGGAAGCCCAGACAAACCACCTTTCCTCTTATTCATTTTGTGCTTTTCATTCCCAGACTTTGCATTTTATTTCCAATGTTCTTGTCAGACCTGTTATTTCTCCCCACTGTATTCTGCACAATAACTTCTATTAATGTCCCTAACAAGGCAGAAAAGAGCAGAAAAGAGCAAAATTCCACTATTTCATATTGGAAGGAGAAAGGAAATGCCTATGCTTATTTATAATTTCTCTGTGTTTTTTTAGTTTCACTCATACAGACAACCTCAAAGAGCCACTTGCCAGCAGCTAGTCAGTTTCAATTCTGTGCTGCTAGAAGTTCTACAATAGCTAGTTGCACAATAATGGCAGGATCTGTTTCCCACCTACCTAGGATTATTAATGCTCTTCCTGTATCTTTATTTTATAGTATTTGAATCTTGGAAGAAAGCTAAATGGAGGGGAGTGAAGGGACAGATTAACTAGCTAAAAGAGGGCTCCTGTAGTAAGAAGTTCCTCATAGTGGCTGATACTTACAGTACCTTGCCTTTGGAGTTAAGGCAGGGAAGGGGAAAAAGAGAAGTAAAATCTACCAGAACCGATACTGTAGTTGTTTACATGTTTTCCTAATCTTTCTTACCCTACATATGTTTTAAAACACAAGTTGGATGAGTTTCAGATTCCAGCAAAAAGACTATGTTAGTTGACCATGTGGATGAAGAGAAATAAAGCCAAATTCAATACCTCTGAGGGCACCAGCTTGGGGAAGACAGTCCAACCTTTCTGGAACACTAGAGTACATTAAGACATTCCATAGGATAAACATATTAAAGTAAAACATATGTTTAAAGGATTATTAGAATGCAGGGATTTAAAACTCAGAACTGCAAAAATTTTAGTGAAAAATGGAATCAATCAGGAAAAACAAGAAAACATTAGTCGGACAACTAAAGTTCATATCTGTAGAAGGCTGTCTTCTCAGTAGCTATTACTGAATTTCGCTTAGAAAAGGGCTTCCATGGATAATCAAATGGGACCAGCAGAAACATTTCTTTTGCAGATTCTGACCCAAACTACTAATAAGCAGCCCCTCCAAACTGAATGAATCCCATCCTGGGCAGCTGACAAAGTACTGACTACTTGGGTTCATATTTGCCAAACTCATCCCATGGCTGTCTTTTGTTCTAACTCGCATTTCTGATCCATCTTCAAAGGTGTAATAGATTGCAATAATCTGTGGGCAATTAATCACAGTCTGCCTAATTCATCTCAGAATCAGAAAGTTTGGTCAATATGAAGTAAACATAGATTAGTCTGATTCATGCTTCTAACGGCAAGTAAATATAATCTTAGACGAGAGGAGCTCCTGTGTGGGAGATGGGAGTTTGTGAAGCTCACTGAAATTCTGACAGTCAATCAGTTACTTAATTATGATACTGCAGGCTAGAGGAACACAAATAAACTATGTCACTGGGTGGCTTTTTGTAGCTGAACATAATAAAACCATAATTCACTGGGAAGCCAATACCCTTTCACGGGATAGGTCAGGCAAACATGATCACATTAGAGAACTTCAACCTTCTCTTTTATGACTTGTAAATCAAATGCAGAAGTTGGTGTCTCTGAGTCTCCTGCCAAATCAGAATGTCCTAGAAGCAGTCATTGGAAAGAAATTCATCTTGCTATAAAAGCAATGGTCTGAATAATACTTAACTCTTAATTTAGCCTCCTGCAAATGTTTACAATAGATGAAACCTTATTTTGCCATCACGGTGAACTCCCTTGTTCTCATTTTATGTCAGGGTCAGCAAGATTAGGAGAAAAGTAACAGTACCAGAGGTGGTATTCAGCACATTCTGACCGCTTCTGGAGAACCGGTAGTGAAAATTTTGAGTAGTTCGGCGAACTGGTAAATACTACTTCTGACTGGCCCCACCCCCATCTATTCTCTGCCTCCCAAGTCCCAGCTGATCAGGAGGAAATGGGGATTTTGCAATAACCTTCCCCTGGAAAGGGGAGGGAATGGAGATTTTACAGTATCCTTCCCCTGGAGTGGGGTGGGAATGGAGATTTTATAGTATCCTTCCCCTGCCATGCCCAGCAAGCCACGCCCAGCAAGCCCTGCTATGCCCAGCAAGCCACGCCCACCAAACCATGCCATGCCCACCAAGCCATCCCCACAGAACCGGTAGTAAAAAAATTTGAATCCCACCACTGAACAATACATAAGCAAAAGCAAATATTGAGCTGATTTACACTACAGGTAGTCCTCAAATTACAGTCACAATTAGATCAAATTTCTGTTGCTAAGAAAAACCATTGTTAAGTGAGTCATGCATGATTTTACAAGCTTTTTACCATGGTTGTTAAATGAATCCTGCAGCTGTTAGGCAAATATACCTCCCCCCTTTGACCTTGCTTGTCAGATCCTGGCTGGGAAGTCACAAATGGCAGTCACCACAGCCTCAAAAATGATATTGCAATGCTACAAATATTATAAATACATACCAGTTGCCAAACACCTAAATTTTGATCACAAGACTATGGGGATAATCTGATGGTTGTAAGTGTGAGGACTGGTCATAAGTCACTTTTTTCAGTGCCGTTGTAACTTCAAACAGTCTCTAAACAAATGATTGCAAGTCAAAGACTACTTTTACCTGCCAAGGAAGACAATCCTATAGATAACTGTAACATTTTTCTATGTAGGGAGTACATGGGTGTGATGGCTTTTTGAATGAAACCAATTTCATGTGTGGCCTATAAAACTTGCTTGGCCAACTCAAAACCTATGGGGCAGGAAAGATTACATAGGGTACGTAGCTTTGCATGACAACTCATTTAAGATAAACCTTTGTGGTGCTACACAGACAAGTTTCTAAGTCCAGGGCCCAGATTCAGTACCCTCAAATGAAAAACAATAAGCTCTGTAGCAGTGATGGCTAACCTTTTCCAGACCGAGTGCCCAAAGCGTGCGCGTGCCTGAACCCCCAAAATGCAATGTGTACACAGGCCCTGCACATGTGCCCCGCCCCCTGCACATGTGCATGTGGCCCCCCGCACACACCCCTACGCATGCACGCGAGGCCCCTGCCTGCCCCCTGCCTCCTGTGTATACACATACAGCCCCCTCCCGCACATGCCCCGCCCTCCTGGTGAATGTGCGGCAGAGACCCGATGACCATCTGGCTGGTGGGAGGTGAGTGCACATGCATGGCGGAGCTGAACTGGGGCAACGGCTCGTGTGCCCACAGAGAGGGCGCTGCGTGCCACTTGTGGCACACATGCCATAGGTTCGCCATCATGGCTTTATAGGCTCAAATGCCTGAAATTGTTCTACCATTTTATGGTCATTAATCAAAAAACAGTGCTCTCAACAAAACTAGATGCAAATGTCTTGAATTGTCATCTATCAAATTATTATTGTAGCATGCTGAATATATACCCACTGTGAAAATACCAGACCAAAAATCTCCTCTTAATATTGCAGAATAGAAATTCAACCCTGTCATTGATCATATCTGTTTGCTTGTTTAATGTAAATGTAATTAAAGTACTGGGTAGGGTAATGTTGGAGTGATGGTATACAGATCATGGACTGTAATTATATACTGCACACTTGATTTCAAATCAAAGGATATAATCATCACTCTTTACCTGCATTAGTAATAACTAACAAATTATGGAACATGACATCTAAGCTAGTATATCTCAATTACTTATTTCTTCACTGGTTGACATGCAAGTTTAATGTGCTCAATGCGAGAAGTCTTCGGATTCTGGCAGCACAGAAATAAATATAAATACTACAATGACATGTTCTATTTTTTTTTAATCCTATCTCCCACAAGATGGCACTTTATCCTCTTGTTTTAGGGAAAATGCAGCCTGATGTTGCAGGCAGCTGGTCCCCAGCTATAAAAAGGAAGGGGGAGGGGGAGAACACAGAGCTTACATCAGTTTTATCCATGCTTCTTTAGAAAAGCTTAAAAATCTGTATACAGTCAAGATGGCACAAGTTAATCCTGATTACACTGCACTTCCCCCCCCCCACCAGAGGAAAAAAATCAACATGGTTAGAGTTACTAACTGTAGTGTGGAATATCAGGTAAAACATAGAAATATTCTTCTCCAATGACTATTTCAAAGTCACTGCATGTGTGAAGCTAAAACGGAAGCATGCCAACATTTCTGAAATAAGGCACTTCTCAGAGTTCCTGTGAGTCGCTTATAAATAGTTGTTGAACAAGAATATATCTGTGCTTTAGTCAATATCAGTACCAACAAGTATTCTTCTGTGCTGGATCTTACTCTCAGAGGTCTATTGTCCTGCATTTGTGGTATGTGTATATTTGTGTAGACAACGTTTTATCAAAGAGATCTTAAGCTTGTGTCAGAGTCTTCTTGGAGACTAATTCAAAGGCTCATTTGAAATCTACAAACAATAGAAAAGGGATGGACTTTGATTTATGGGTGTATTTTTCGACAAACTAATGCAATACCAAACATTGTTGATCATTCAGCTCTAAAACCATTGTGATTATTTGCCAGGATGCTTTCTAAATCCAACCAGCATGCTATTTCCAATACAAATACTTGCTACTCAGTGGTGGGATTCAAGTTTTTTTACTACTGGTTCTATAGTGTGGCTTGGTGGGTGTGGCTTGGGCATGGCAGGGGAAGGATACTGTAAAATCTCCATTTCCACCCCACTCCAGCGGAAGGTTACTGCAAAATCCCCATTTCCTCCCAATCATCTGTGACTCGGGAGTCAGAGAATAGATGGGGGCAGGGCCAGTCAGAGGTGGTATTTACCAGTTCTCCGAACCAACCTTTTTCCCCAAAAATAAGACATCCCCTGATAATAAGCCCAATCGGGCTTTTGAGTGCATGGCAATAAGGCCAAGCACTTATTTCCGGGTTCAAAAAAATATAATACAGGGTCTTATTTTCAGGGAAACATGGTATTGACATGACTAACTGAAGTACTATGAAATCTTACACACTCCCGCACCACTCAGAAGTAAGCCATGTAACATTCATAAAGTCATTACCTTTAATTCTTCCTCTTTATTTGCCATTTCTATGAGCCCAGTTTCAAGGAGTTCTTCAACTGTCTTTATTTTGTCATCCTTATCTGAAATACTGAAGCGGAGAACATGTACATTGGCAACTATTCAAGGGGTGTTTATCACTGAATAGTCTTCACAGAACCAGCTGTAACACAGCCTTAATTCCTCAGAATATCACTTCATCCAGAAAGCTCCTTCCCAACCTACTTCCTCAATTTCTTTTACCACAGGAAAGGCATTCTTTTGGTGGCTCAGAGGCTGCACTTAACTTTGTGAAGGTGGATGGAAGCTAATGATGTTGCCTTTCTTTTCAATGTCCTTCTTTCTTGTTTATTGTGGGAAGGGGGGGAGAATTGGATTTTTTTTCTTTTTTTTTTCACCAATTATCTTAAGCCTACTTTAGATAGGGAAAAAATTGCAGAGCTGGAATTTTGGAAGCATAAAATTGGGAGAATGCAAGCTAAAGTTTCAGTAGCCACAATTTACCAATTTCTGCTTTGCGTAGAAATGTTAAGGATGGAACTTGAGAACATCTCTATGCCAAGCCATATTTTTCAGAAATCCGTGGCAGACCTATCCCACTCTAGGCTATACAGATTTACAGCAAGGTAAACTTGAAATTCCTTACCTTCTTTCCAGTTGCTCCAGCAATTCTTTGTTAGCCTAATAAGTAAGAAACAAAGCGATAATTGTTAAGTCTACAACTTTCATCCTAAAATATTCAGCTGCTTGGAATCTAAATGTTTACATTCACTTAAAGTCATGGCACAAAACCCACCCTAGATATTTCAATATCATTAGCTGAGCATTCAAATGGAGTATGCCATTGATTTGTTAAGAAGGGGTGGCAGAGTAGGGAGGGAAAAGGACAGTCTTTATGTGGTAATCTGAGAAACAAATATAGTCTGTTTCTTTCATTTTCTCTTTTCTGATGTTTGTCTGGAATCAAGTTAATTGAGATAAGAGATGAAAGTGAAGTTCTTGGTGCTCTCAGAATTTAATTGTTTGCTTGCACTATGTTTCACTACCAACTAGATAACATAACACTGCAGAAATTAGAGTCATCAATGCCACTGGTAAGAGTGCACCAATGTGTTCTTTTTTGGGTCTTCCTCAACTATACTCCTGCCCATACACAAGACTGAATTGCAAACTTTGTGGTACCTGACTTAGTTCTTCTAACTCTTCTAATGCTGTGAGTGAATCTTTCCTTGGCACTACTCTCTATATTATCTTGCCATCTTTTATGACTGCAATGCTAAATTTTATCAATCTTTCATCAATCACAATTTTGATAACATGAATGAAAATTATTCCAAATGGTAGCATTTTGCAGTTGATAACTGAAGTTATCCCTAGTAAAAGAATTCTAATGTTAACATGCAACATTATTTAATATTACATTTTTCTTGATCAAAGAAATATGAAGGATTTTATAACATCTCCTGCTACATATTTACTGTGTACCAAGTATCCTATACTATTTATACAAAACCAACAATTGCATGCCATCAAGTCTGTATTAACTCTTTATCAAACATGTAGACAGATTTCCCTAGGGTGACCTATCGCCAACCTGGCCTTGAGATCTTTCAGGAGGGCATCCATTCATTCCATAGCGATTGAGAAGCCTACATGTTCTGCATAAGAAGCAATCAATAAGCACCTAGATCTTTGGTCCATTTCAATCTCAGTTATTTTTAGTGAGCAATTTTTTAAAATCAAATCACCAGATCCTTTAACATGGGTGGGCACTCCAGATGTTATGAACTACAACTCTAGTATCCCTCCTCAAGTATGTTTGCATATCTATAATAGCAAAGTATAGTTTAGCACTGTAACTTAACTACTGAGACTTGTTCAAGAAACTATAATAAAAATGCATAATACATTTTTTGTGGAACAATTGTGGAATAAGATTCAATATGTTTTCTATCATGTATGAAGAGTATGAAGGGCTCCTATTTTTATTCCAGTAAGGAAGACCAAAGTGTTTTCTGTAGACCTTAAATGGCAGTAAAAGCCAAGCTTCCAGCAGTTGAGAGATGACAAACATTATTAAAAAATAGTTCCGTAAGCGTGAGGTTAAATAAAAATAGACGTAAATACAAGTTTTACAGAAGACACTCCTTCCTAAGAAAAATCCCATAATTGAAAGAAAAGGAGCAGGTACCTTTCATTCCTAGAAGTAAAAGGAATTTCATAATAAAGTTGATGTACCATTTTCCTGCTTAAAGGAAGATATCCTTATCTGAAGTTAGAATGGTGCCCAAAAGGGTTTGAATGACTCACTGAGCAAACTTACAAAGTACTACTTATTGCAAAGCTCTTCTCCTGAAAGAAATGTCAACTCTGATCTGTGAATTAAAAGAGTTGTACTCTTCTTCCTTTGTAAGGCACCACATATTTACCTCACAAAGCTCAGCCTAGTCTGAAGACCACATTGCTGCTCTGCATATAACACCAAGAGGACATTAGTAGAGAAGGTAGTCAAACTGTTAGCAAGATGTACTGAAGAGTAGATGAACCAGACAATGTAACTGTAGGCTTCCATGTATTAGGCTAGTCAATGAACAAGTTGAAGGAGGCCTTGACATGTTTTATTGAGCGATGAAAGATGTGACTCTGGTTATTCTATCACTGTTGAAGTCTCCCTCATGAGACAAACTCAGAATTGCAGAGTGCTAGCCTATTACTTTGAGTTCTAGTGAATCCAACAACATCCAGCAACCTAAGCCCTATGTCCACTGCATAAGTCTAAACCCCAAAGGAGGCATTGGAACTAGGATGGGTGAGAAAGAACTTCCAAAGGAATACACCCTTTTCAAGGGCCTTAGACATCCATCATATGAATAACTTTCAAATGCGGTCTCAGTGGAATAAATGGCTTGGTCCTCTGTTGCTTTTCCTCTCAAGAAGGAAAATGATGCCTACTGTAGGGAGTATGAGTGAAGGCTCATGGAACTGAGCCTTAGAGATGACCTAGGGCTGCTGAATTTCAACCATGTGGCATGCATCACTGACCTGATTAATTCCTGTAAGAGAGGAGGGCCAAGCCTGCCAGAATAGTTCAGCTTTGTTTCCAGAAGCTGCAGGCATTAAGCGGGGGCATCTGCCTCTTCTCCCTGTTGATGCAGAAGCCAAGGTATGATAGGCAACAGACTATCTTGCTCACTCTGTTAAAGAATGAGAACAGAGGAGAAGGTAATCTAAATAGCAGTAGGTATGAATTTTGTCGTAAGAGAACACTACATGTGCTACAAGGATCTTTATGTTGCCATGTCAAATGGGAGAGCAGTATATTGAGAATGATGGCCCAGTTCAAATCTCAAAAACCTCCAGTAGATGGGAAAATGAATATACAAACAAGGTTCTTGGAAATAAAGGAAGGCTAGCTAAAAGAATGGAATTTTGGGTTGCCACATGAAATTTATTGCCAGCAGGAATGATTCTATGACTTCGATAGCAAACAGATGGTTGATGGCTTGAAGTAGGTGCTTTGCTTTCTGGAACTTCATTAGCTATGTCACTGTACGAAACACCCAGGTGCCTGAATATAGAACACTAGCACTAGGCAAATAAGCAAAGCCTGCCCACCCCCAGACTCATTGATGATCTTGATATGTAGTGTCCATTTCTGAAGAATGACCCTTAGATTCCTGCTGCTTCAGCTGATAATCTGACTCACGCCAATAAATTATGGATCCTTGTGTAACTTTGGTTTTGGATAGGAAATGCAAGGAAATGAAATTAGGCTAAGCAAGTTGCTATCCACTCTTCTTGTGGAAATAGCTGGAAAGGCTTCCTTGTCCTTGTTTTCAGCCAAGAAATCATCTAATGATTTTCAAGGGCGTTTTCACCAAAAATGCTGAAAGTTAATAGCAAGTAGGATTTATTAATTATTATTTGGTTTACACCTTGTCTTTCTCCTATGGAAAGCACTCAAGGCAGCTAAAACAAAAACAGAATATAGACGTTTAATAAACTGATTCAGAAAACAATGAAATAAATAATAAAATCATCTAATAAATCAAAGCACTGTTATACTGTGTGCCAAAAAGATGAGTCTCTTCAAGACGGTCTCTCTACTGATCCTAATAACCAGAGGTCTAGTCTGCCTTGGTGACCCTGCTCAACACATCTGCAGAGGAATGCTGCAGGGTTTGAGACTACAGGAAATACTTCAGCCATCCTTGGAACTAAAAGTAGACTATCCAGGAAATATGTACCCAGCATGCTTCCTTCTTCACTAGCTGTGAGACTTCTGATCTCTTTGAAAGCTTCTTAGGGATGAAAAAGTAAAACCCCCAAATTACAATAGCCCACACGGGCAGCTCTGCTGATCTGTTTTGAAAGGACTCTTCTTTCCTGAGCTTCAAGATATGCCTTCTTCTTCTGCGTGTCTTCAAAGATGGCTGTTGCCATGTGTTTGACTTTCTGGCCAATTTGTTTGGGGGGTTCTCAATTCCCCTACGAGATTGAAAATATATCACTCCCTTAAGTGGGGTGAGCAAACTACCATCTCTACATAATTGTTAAAAATACTTTGGGCAAGATGGAAGGAGACCTAATTGGAAAGGCCATCAGGTCACCTGAAGAGGTCATAGTTTAGAAGGTCAGTCCCTGAGAATGGCGCCCGCTAACCACTGAAATCTCTCCTAATATGTCCAAGAAAAGTGATGGACATTTTTCTGGGCTATCAGAAAAAGTAATAAAGGAAAAAATGAAGAAATCGAAAAAAGTAGAAAACAATGAAGTCAAGTGATATAGGATAAAGCTCTTGTAATGAGCTGCTTACTACGGCAGGCAGGACCAAGGAAGTGGTTGGGAGGTTATTACAGGGTTACAAAGTTTCTTTGGCTTCCCACTGAAGCAAGAGAAGAAACAACCAAAGACACTCTCAGCCATAATAGGAACCAAAATTATGATACACAATAATATTGATTTTTAGTCTATCAGGTTAAAAGATCTGAAAAGTCAATTAGCAAAAGAAGTCAAAAGCTTCTATAAAAGTTATCTTCAAATTAGATAGTGGCAACAATCCTAACTCCCACTGCTTTTAGATCAGACCTTGGAAGATAGCCTGTATAAAATAACCTGTTATGAGGAACATCAAGAAATATTATGACTCAACATGTCTGCCTCCACTCCAAGCCTCTTTGTGTCAAAACAAGTCTAAATCTTTTTCCCATTGAAAGGCAAAAGATACATGCCTATCTCTGTCCATCTCCACCCATCACTGCCCTCTTGGCTACCCTGCACTCTGTCAATTTTGCTGCCCTCTGCTCCTACAGCCCTGCCAATCCCCCAGCTGACCTTCATCTTCTTGCTCCACAACTGCAGATGAGGCATGCCGGGCCTTTCTGTAGGACCTGCTGGCCACATGCAGTCTTCTTGCAAAGCAGCTTTGTGAAAAGGTCATGCATCATTTGAAGAAGGGTGTGGACAGCATCAGAAGGCAACGGGGACTGCTAAAGGCCACTACTTCAACCTCAGTACTGTCAAGGCCACCACTGCTGCTAAGGAGTGCCAATGTACAGGATGGCCAAAATGGCAGAGATTTGGGGAGGAAGGACATAGGTGGGGTGGGGGGAGTTCAACAAGAGGCAGTTTTACAAAGACTGGGGAAATCTATCCAGGAGTTATTTGGATTGGGGTGCGTTCTCACCAAATGATCAGAGGGGATTTGGTTAGTCAAGGTAACGGGGACTGCTAAGGTGCTGTCTTTAATCAATACAGTCAGATGACATCTTGCTTTACAACTGCTCAGCAATGGAAATTCTGGTTCTAATTACAATCATTACCGGAAAATTCCTCAAATGGTTATCAAATATTATTACATATTAAAATTCAGTAAAGGTTCTTGAATAAATAATACTTTTGTTATGACCTTGAAAGCTCTACCGGGCTTTTTTCCCCCAACATCAATATTTTAATTGCAAATTCTGCTGAATGCATAGATTTTACAAGCAATTTTTTCTTAACATGTTGCATTTTTGTCATTTATTGTTACTAACGCATGCAATGCTTGCTAAAAAATTTCTCTAGAAGTATATTGCGCACGTCAGAAAAGTTTGAATTTTGAAGAACAGTTGTTTCAAATCCTTTATTCAAAAAGGAAAGATTATTCTGCATTAAAAGGGGAAATACATTTATTTCTCCTTGAAGACTGTTTTCAAAGATATACCACTATAGACTCTTCTGCATCTAAAAATACCAACACAGGCTTAGTTGACAATAGGGAAGAAAAACTCAAAATCTAATATTTTAGCAAGGTCACTCAGTAAGTCCGTTCTCAACTAGGCATGCTTTGTTTAATCTCTCAACCCATCTACCAACCATGCAAATTAAAACTAATAGTTGAGAACATGGAAAGTTATATTACACAAATAATGTTCTCGGAATGAATTAATGGTTCCATCTGAATGCTTTCCTATCCTATGCTTTTTATTTAGTGTTTAGAAGGAAGCATGAGTAAGATAATAAAGCATTTTACAAGCCTGATCTCCTTATAAACACTTACAAAAATATTCACTGAACAACACACAGACACACACACATATATAACAAAATCAAAATGACCCAGGTACCTATTCTGTTTTCCCATAATTGCTTTTGCAGCAACACTACAAGATCTTACAAATCTTACAATGTTATTCACAACCTCAGAAGTTCATACTTCCATTCATCTCATTTAGAAAATTTATAGCAGAAACAGCAGTCTGGAAAACCTATTTGGGGAACACTTTAAGTTCCGGCTAAACTCTCTTTATCTTAAGTTGGAGTTCTTTGTATAAAGGAATTACAAAAGTGATTTTATCAGACGGCAAGAGCTCTGTATGCCCCTCAAAACTCAAAATTCCAGAGCTACAACCACAAAGTGGCCACCCCCGTGTGAGTCCCAGAGCAGCCTTTCTTATAGCTGAACTAAACAAGCCTTCCGTCTCCTGGTTCAATCCTAGTATGCACTTCCATGCCAAACTAAGGAAAAGAGGAGGAGAAGGAAGAGGTTGTGTGTCTCATCAACCTTGGCTATCCACAAGTTATTGTCTCTGTGGCCAGATACTAAATTCAATGTATCTTTCTTAATCAAGTTCCACTGAAGTGACAAGCCAGTGGTGGAAGAGAGAAAAATAAAAGGAGAGAAACGTAGATGAATGAACAAGGATTGGCATCGTGGGATTCCAAACTGTACTATCATTTCTGCTTTTGCATCCATATGTTTTGGGAAGGAGTACTGAAGGTGCAGACAGCTATCTGGAAGACCGGTTGCAAGTCTGCTAAGGACATAAGGTCAATGGCAACGGACTGGGACAACTCCCCATGGCCAACTCGCCGCAATATAACTTGCCATGGGACAGTTCAATAAATACAGAAGTTCAACAAATACAGAAATTAAAATTAATTTTGATTGAACCATGGCCAATATTAATAAAGAAGATCAATCCAGAAATGCAAGTTACTTGGCTACCAATAATAAAAGTATCTAAATGAAACGATTAATACAGCATTGAATTATCCTGCAGTGAGTTGTCCTGTGGTGAGTTGGCTGCGGCAAATGGACGTGCCGAGTTGTCCCAGACCTCATTGACAAGAACTTGGTGTAACCGATTCATTAGAAAGGGAATATCAATAGCTTTTTACAATGGATGAGGTTGCTGCTCAGCCTGGTATTGCACTGCCATATCGAGACCGTGTAATGTTGTTCTACATCAAATTAAACCTTAGTAAACATAGCCTACTTATTTTCATTAAACAGAGACTGAACATCCTACATTATTATTATTATCTGCAGCAAAGTATGCCATACCTGCTCAGAGAGGACAGCCTGCAGTTTCTGAATTTCCAACTGAAAACTTTTGTTTTGATCCTTTAGTTCCTATAATGTAATTGTCAGATCATACTGTTAATCTGGAATTACAAACTTGGGGATGATTCTTATCATTTTCTTAAGAGGAATAGCATGAACATATGAAGAAATGTTATGTGATTCCTACTGGAACTGGCTTCTATTACTGTCTTGAAAAGATAAATTTGGGGGAAAGACACACTCAAATACACAGCTCTTTATATGCAATATCCTCCTATTTCATTCTCTAAACTTGGTTTAATTTATCCTTAATCTGATGATTTTAGGATTACGATTTTCAAAAATTCCAGATAGAATGGTCACTGGAAAGTAATTTCAAAGTGGGATTTTTAAAAGGCAATGAACATAGTAATTGCAATTTAACAGAAGTTAATCAACAAGATGGAATACTGCCAAAATGGAGGAGGGGGGATTAAATAATGAAAACAGGAAAGGGGCAAAATAAGATCCAAACTGCTTCACAAAGGGTAAGGACAGCCATCCTGGACTTTTCTAGATATTTCAATCCCTCCCATAAACCCCAAATTTGGTTAATTTAGAAGCAAAGAACATTTATTGTATGACACATTCACATCACATTTTGATAAATCACAAGAGACAAAAATACAAAATATGAAATATATAATTTAAAATATTATAACCAGGAAACATAGAGTAAAGGCATCAGAATGCCTGCTCCTGGTTCAGGAACAGGAAAGAAATAAAGAAAAGTAATGCTGAAGAAAAGCCAGCATTTAATAACATTGCCGCAATCATAAGCTTTTGGGCCATAGACAATAATCCAGACTGAGACCACATTTCAGAATGGACCCCTTAGGTATTTTGATGGAATATGTAATATTCTCCACAATTTAGTGTCCTGGAGCCCATCAATGCATAAATAATTTAGGCTTTCCTGTTTCATTGTTTCCTATTTCTACTGTCAAGGGGTTACTGTCTTTTATTCCACTGCAAGAAAGCTTTGTAAAATGTAATACCTGAAGTTCCTCCTTTGCATCTGAAGCTTTGGAATAATGTCCTTGCAGCTGATCTTCCAGTGTTCTGATTTTGTCATCTTTGGCCTGCACACTGAAGGGGAGAAAAAGATTAAAATAAGTTTCCCCCTTGCTCACAAGAACTTGCATGAGACCCTTCCCATTCCAAACTAATGCATAATAATCACAACATCGGTTTCTCAAGAAGCAGTCTACATTGGTTTTACCTTTTCTGTATCCGCTCCAGGTCACGAATGGCAACCACCTAGACGTAAAAAAAAGGTTAGTACAATTTTTAATGTCACATCACAGCAAAATTCAGCAATTATACTCACATCCAATTTTTTCTAAAGGCCACATTTAGTTTCTGATCTGATTTTCATTCTATGACAAGAAAAGGGACCACACATATCTTTTGCTTGGCTCTGATAAAGGACTATGATGTTTTCAAAGCATCCTGATCTAACAAAAAAAAATACTATCTTTAAGGTAATGTCTTAACAAGTGGAAACACTCAAGGAAAAATGGCCATTGTTAAATTTTATTTATAATTGTACATGAATAGATTTAAATATCTGTATATTGGTAGGAATGAGATTGGCAAGTCAGGTATGTTTAAATCCATGTTCACTCATCTCGAGATGTGGATTCTTGATCTTAATGAAGGGACAAATGCATCTTGATCAGGGGTCCCCAACCTGTGGTCGGTGGCTCACTACCAGTCCGTGGGTTAATTGCCATTGGGCTTCCCGAGGGGTTGGCCTCTGTGCATGCACAAGACCCCATTCACACGAGCCTTGTTGCTTGCACATCCACTCATGCTCATGTTGTAGTAGGCCCTTGTGCACCTACTCGCATGAGCATTGTTGTGAGCACTTGTGGCCCCTCCCATAAAATCACCCCCTCTTTCCCCACTCTCCCCGCTCTGGGCCACCTACCCAGAATGGTTGGGGAGCTCTGATCTAGATGCACTAGCTCACATATGAAGTTTTTGTTGCTTCAAATTAGAGGGGGAAGTTGTGTACTGAGATTGGTACAAGAAAAGTACAGGTAGTCCTCGGCTTACGATCACAACTGAGGCAAAATTGTATGCAATACTGTAGTGTATGTTTTCAAGTCACTTGAAACTTTTTTAAAACAGAAGTTCCTCTGAGTAGAAACAGAGCAATATTATTGTCAGCATTCCAGAAAACCCTTCGCTGAATAAAAACTCTGAAGCAACCATCTCTCAAAGTTCTCATTTATTCGGACAAGTAAGCTGGCACATCTGGGAAAACCCGAATCTGAGAGTTCCGGGTTTTCCCTCAGGATCTCAAAACCCACAAAACCATCTCCTCCCTCCTCAGCCGATCACATGCTCCAATCATCCTTCATGCCATCTCGACACCACTCCTTCTCCAGATGCAGGATCGGCCCGACCTTGGCAGTTAGGAGGAATGCTATTATGTCTAATATCCCCCTCTAGCAAATCCCCCCTCCTATTTTCCCACAGCGGTTAAGGTGGCAGTGTGGAAGCTTCCCAATATGGCTTCCAAAGCTGACAATTATCTTGTCTGCATGGAACCTTATACTTTACTTTTTCTTCTTGTTTCAATTTCTTTTAAGATGTTACGATTTCAACTACTTTGTATTCTTATTTCCTTCACTGCTGAATGTTAAAAGCTAAAAGGGATTTTTTTCATTCACCCTTTTCCTTTTTAAAATTAAGTTTGATTCCATTTATTTCCTTTGAGATAAGACTCTCTCTCCAAATGGTACACCGAAGAAGGCACTGATTTCCCTATCCATATGGATCAGAGGTATTGAAGCAGATTATCTGGTTCCCTTTTTAAGTTATCAGAAAACCCACAGAAGTGGAACTTCTAGTGGAGGCATAGTGAGTTAAACATGTCTCTGTGGAGAGTGGAGACAACTGTGAAAAAGACCGAAGAACCAGTGAGTAGACTCAGTAAGGAAAAGATGACAGATGTATCCCTATGTATTCCATACAGCTGCTCCTCACAAGGGTAACAGTCTACACAGTGAGTCTGAGCACCAGTACCTTTTAAAAGACATTACGTTCAGTCACCTTAATTCTAATTTTGGAAATTGCTTATTGTTTATGAGCATATGCCAGTATTTTAATATTAGTGGTTGAATTGTGCAGCTTCCAGAATAATCCTAATTTATTTCATTGAGCCAATAGGATGGTGATTTTTCCAAAATCCTTCTGCTATCGAATAAATAATATTTAGCATTATTAATGGATTAGTCAGCACCCTGACTGCCCAGAAAAAGACTACTTACCTCAGTGGTTCTCAACCTTCCTAATGCCGCGACCCTTTAATACAGTTCCTCATATTGTGGTGACCCCCAACCATAACATTATTTTCGTTGCTACTTCATAACT
>JANHFM010002396.1:363413-381032 GCA_032468115.1 Grayia smithii | reverse complement strand
GTTCCTAAGACCATCGGAAATATGTGTTTTCCGATGGTCTTAGGCGACCCCTGTGAAAGGGTTGTTCGACCCCCAAAAGGGTCCCGACCCACAGGTTGAAAACCACTGACTTACCTGATCATTTGTGAGTGCCTGCAACTTTTGTACTTCTGCTTTCAGAGACATATTGATATTCTGGACAACCTGCAGAGGGGAGAATGAATATACTTAGTTCTTCTATTCAATCTACTGTTTGACAAACTGGATTAATATTAAAAAAGAATTTCCTGTGCAATTTCAAAAAGGCTAACAAAGATGGAAACCAGCAGAACAAACCCCTCCCCCCCCTCCCCCGGGCAGTTTGCATGACCGACTGTAAAACTGACTTTATCCATTCTGAGGTCAGATTTACAAATGCAGAAGGAGGAAATGAAAGAATGGACGGTCACCTCAGGCTACAGTTGCCTTGAAATAACAGACACCTCAGACACTCCGCAGCTACAAAACTAGACTTTCAGGCAACACATTTGAATTTTGTTGGATCTGTTTGCGCTACTGAATTTGCAGAGAACTGCTTTGCATTTTGGAGAACAAAGAATGGTATTTCTTCTCTGAACTTGGATAAGAGCCAAGAGTGAGGCATTTACAACATGATGGGATGAAAAGAAAAATGTTCATGAGGTTTAAACTGGCTTGTTGCAGGCTCAAAAGATTTCTGAAGAAAAGTGGCTTATGGATTATGCTGGTATCAATTCTCACTCTCTGTTCATGTAATCTTGTTTCAGAGTCTATCTTGCCAATTTGTACTCATATAAAGGAATAATTCATATAAAGGAACAATTTAACAATTACCATCTCTATATAAAAATTCTCTTAAATCTAAATGTTAAGCATTTTCCTTCCTATTATGCAACGTAAACTAGCTTTTTGAGGGTCAGGAAGAGAAGCTCCTGTAGCTTTAGAGTAAGTTGCAATAACTGGGAATTGATCGGAAACTGACTGTGCGTTTTCTAAGATCTACTGCATCTCTTAAACTGCTGAAGTTTTTACTGCTTTCATTATAGGTGCCTTCATGCTTGCACAGGCATAACCCTTCCCTCGAAGGCAAGAAAGTAGAGAGTATTGAAGTCACAGAACTGAGCTAGAGCAAGCAGAGCAGTAGTGGGTTGCTCCTGGTTCGGGCAGGTTCGCACGATCCAGTAGCAGTGATGCTGTGACGTCACCGAACCAGTTCTCCGTGACAGGGAGCTGGGCCCACCCGTGCACCCGTACTCACCTTTCTTTTTCGCTTTTTTGAGGGTTTTTCCTCAAAAAAAAAAGCTCCAATGCACGCACAAAGCACGTGCATCATCAGAACCGGTAGTAAAGGTAAGTAGAACCCACCCCTGAAGCAGAGGTACTGGTTATCAATGATTTGATGAGCAGTGCCCCGCTGATAAATACAAATATAGGAAGAGAAAGAAGACAAAAGCAAGGTAACTGCTATCATTGAAGTTAGACAAGAAAGAGGAAATGATTAGTCCACTTTTTGTTTACATGAAATATGAACTACACCAACAGCAGCAGATACAATCACCTAACTAATACAACTTGACTGCTACTATTATTTATTTCCACAACTGAAAGATAACTCACTCCACCTTTTCACAAATAATATTTCACTGTACCATTAGATCTTCTTCCTTGCCGGTTAATTTGAGTCGTTCATTGGCTAAGGACTCCTCAGACTGATTTATTTGCTGGTCTTTTTCTGCAATTCTGCAAGCAATAAAAAAAAATCAATAGTGATCTATAGTGGCCTTCATAAAAGGTAGGCACAATATTCTTTAAAGTTGTTGCAGTGGATTTGTTCTATTAGTGCTTTAGAATATACCGGTAAGCAGACACTGTGTTCCCTTGATGAAATGCAATTTTTAAGATTTCTATTATATTCTATTCATAATTCTGCAGATCAACTTGGGGTGAACAGGAAAAGGTAATATAGTAACAGGCAATAATATGTATAGCAATATGTTTTCCATAAAGTAACATCAGCACTTAATTTTAAGATATTTAAAGAGGCTTTAGAGCAGGGGTCCCCAATACCCGGCCCGCGGCCCACTCAGAACTGTGCTGCGCAAGCAGCAGATGAGCATGCACATGTGCACAGCTTTGCTTGCGCAAACAGTAAGTGAGTTGCACACACTTACACATGACTGCCACACTCACTCACTCACAAAGAACCATCCCCTCCCCCCTGCCAGTCCACCAAGCTGGAAAGTTTGGGGATCATTTCCTTACAGCCACCTAGCAATAATATACTATTTAAGACGGAAGAAGTAAAGGAATACTTTCACTATTGCGTTCAAGACAGTAACTACTCCATTATTGAGGATTTCATACTGTTTCCAACCGGAACATGTTTTATGCTGCGTTCCGGATTGAGAAACTGAGTCTTCAGAGAGCCTGATGTTCAATACACATTACAGAATACTGAATGTTGGTTTTATTCTTCTCTCTGCTTTGACCTTTGGCCTTTGTGTTCTGATATAGAGGTCAAAAATCAAGCCAGGTTGTAGCATTTAGTCCTATATGATTTAAACTTTCTTTAGACATGTCTGACTTTAGCAATGCTAAATCAGGGTCACTATACTACCTAACCACAGCCTTATCAATGTAATGTTAACTATTATACTAAGGCAGATAGTAGCACTATATTCCCTCTGCCCCCCCCCAAAAAAAAAACAAAGGAAGAGAATTGATAGGGAGATGGTGAAGAGAAACTGTTGAAAAACTGTGATTGGGAATGACAGAAAACAACTTACATACTTTATTTTGAATTTCATTCAAAATATTGATACATTGCCTTTCAAGACAGTTTCCAGGACAGTTTGTAAAATTTCCCTCCATACAGAAAGTTTCAGAATTAATTGCAAATCTCATTACAGAACTGAGAAGTCATCACCTGCTGCATTAGGGTGCAGGAGTACATAAATAGTCACAGAAACTAAAGCTATTAGAAATGTTTATTTTAAAAAATGTAGGAGAAGCTTCTCTTCCTGTTATCTCATACACAAAGCCCCACAGCTACACGCTGAATCATACTCAATGCTATTTCACTGTAATGTATGAAAAACAAGAAGGCAACCAAGATATTTTTTTCTCCTAAAACAACATAAAATACAATGCCCTGAAAATGTTCAACCTAAAAGGGAAATCCTTAGGAAGATGCCTGTAACTTCTAAGAAGAATTTGTTACAGTAGAGGGTAAAAATATTGACAATTACTGTATTTCCTTCAACAAAATCTCTTTCATATGCCCTCATACTCCTTACATGTACAAGGAAGTAATTAACACAGAAGCAACAGAAGGTCTGGCTGTACATGTGGAAAATACTTACACTTTGTGCAATTCTTCAGCAAGGGCTGAAGCTGAATTCTGAAAGAGAGAAGAAACAATGGGAAATTACATTCAGAATGAATGTATAAAAGAATAAAAGGTTAAGTGCTACTAAATTAGAAGAAGGCTAATTCTTTCTCAGTGTTAAGGATGTTGTTTTATTAGTATTTAAGGTATTGCACTAGGATCAAGGATCATGGTTCAAGATCCTGGAGAAAAGGATATTAGAAATCTAATAAATACCTAAATGAATCAATAAATCACACCAATGTAAACTTATTAGCAGGGATGTATAAAATAACATGTGACTTGAGAAGAATGACCCATCGCTTCCATCAAATTAATCTGCACTCTCTCTAGTAGCAATGGCTTTGCCTCTTATCCTCCAGCTGTCAATTACTACCTACAGTAATAGGTATCCATTCTGAAAGACTTCTGAAAATGAGGTAGAAGATAGCTACTGCAGCTTTCTGTGTCAGTGCACAGTATGGCCCTGTTATAATGTATCATTCACAAATTCTGTGAATGTATCCATTCACAAATGGAAAGATGCAGGCAGAGCAGTAAGCTGCTCTAGCAAGCTGCACACCCGAAGCACAAGGAAAGACAGCATGGAGAAGGTGGAAGAGTCTGGCTCTTAGGTAATTGTGGCCACCTGTTCTAATCTGATGCTCAATGCATCTAACAGTAGGGTTTGTCACATATACCTGGACTGCCATCTGTGAATGGAACTTCTGAAGCTGAGTTTTCAAAGCCTCATTCTGTTCCATCAGCTCCTTTACAAAAAAGAAATACAAACGGTGAAATACTCTGTTCTAAACTAGCAATGTGCATAAACACAATTATATTTTTACACAACTGTGCTACTAAAATTAGTCATTTTGGAAAAATCATAAAGTTGCCCCATGCTGCATCATATGGAAATTACAGAAACATCAACAAACCTGAGGATATCACGGGAAGTCAAAATTCACTTAAAAGAAACTCATACACATCACGGCTATTCAATACTGTCTGTTAGCCCTCCCAAGCAAAACAGACAGAAAACAGGATTACGTGAACTAATTCAACTTTATTGTAAGGCTACCTTAGCAGAATTTTGTAAGTTTGAAAGCATAACATTACTGCCTCAACTGCTTGATCCATTAGGGTGGGTCCTTCCTAAATTTCTTCCTTTGGCCGTTAAAAGTCACTGGGGGTTCCTGCCTGTTTCCTAGGCAGCATCGCTTGCTCCTCCCCACTTGCCCTTTCCTCAACAGCAACCACACACTCCACTACAGTGCCTTTGGAATCATTTTCTAAGGTCCCCTATGCAATTTCCAAAATATACTGCAATCACAATAGGAGCACAAAGTCAGTGTAAAACGGGATTTGCCAAACCATGCAGATTGTACTATGTGTGACTAAATCCAGGTGACAGCTCACCAATAAACACCCCAGGGAACTAAATTCATTTTTCACATTTTAGCATTCTGACTCAGAATAAATTGGTTGTTATCAAATTAACAATCTTAATATGCAACAGATCCCATGACGCTGATGTTGTAAAGAAAAAAAATCAAAATGTTAAAAGCTAAACATGATTCCAGCAGAATGTCATACCTGCACCTGTCTCTGGATAGAATCCTCAGTTGTGACCCTCTTTTGTTCTGCTTCCATTAGTTGCATCATTCTTTGTTCCAGCTGTTGTTTTGAGACCATTGTATCAGTTAGCTTGCTGTGCAGACTCTGGATTTCATTATCTTTAGCCACAAGTTTATTCTGCACATCTATTACAAGAAGCAAAAAATTACTGCTACTAATTATTTGTGAGGAGCTTCTTACCACTGTCAGATATGTGCACTCTATGAGTGTGAGTGGTCATATTGAATTTTATGGACGTGTAGGGCATAAATATTTTAGACATACAGAAAAAGAGAGACTGATGATCTGGCTCAGAACATAAGCAGGACAGTCTCAGCATGAGATCACCTCTCTGGAGAATAGAGACAGAAAGTGCATCACTCTCTCTGACTACTAAGAACAAGCTATTACACATTAGGGGATTACAACAGTGGCGAATATCTGTAGCTTGGGTGAAGGTTCGTTCACCAAGCTTGTGGCTTGGTTTCTGAACATTTCATTACCAGGCTAGGTCCCCTAAACTCCGCTGAAGATGTTACCTAGCCTGGAAAGCAATCATATGGAAACCAACCTCCAAGCTCGGAGAATGAACCTTCACCCTCAGATTAGGGGATGTAACCAGTGGTGGTTCTATTCTGCCAGAAGGCAGTTATGCATGCAAAGATAGCTGAATTTTGCAGTCCCCTTTCCCCTTCCTTCAATGGAGAGACAGGAAAGCTATAGTAGGTAGAAGGGAAACCAGCAAAAATTAGATGCCTTGCTTTGAACAATGTAGGAACTGTATCGGAAATCCCATGCTCCCAACAACGCATAAAGAACTTTAAAGAAACCAGTTTTATCCCACTGATAAAAAAAGGAGGGATCGTATTCAGCAGCAAGGAAAACGCTCTGAATGCACCTTGCTGGGCAGCCTCATGTTCTGCTGTCCGTTTCCTGAGATAACTTTGCATTTCCTCCCATCTTCGTTCAGCTTCCTGTTGTTGTGCCTTCATGTTTAAAGGAAAGGAAAAGAATATACATGACTGCCTGTGTTACTACATCACCCACAAATCATAAAAGAAAAGTCAAGTATTTCTTGTTCTTAATAGTTTTGAGTCATGCACTAATGCAAACATATTAAAAAGCAGATTAGTCAAATATCTAAGTGACATGGAGTAGAATAAATAATTTAAGGCTAATCCTAAAAAAGGGTGGGCTAAAAATTGAATAATTATAATGCTTATAATAATAAAGATGTGAATGTATTCCAATGTTTCTCAACCTCGGAATTTTAAGGTTTCTTCAACTCCCAGAATTTCCTAGATAGCATGCTGGCTGGGGAATTCTGGGTATTGAAATCCAGTCATCTTAAAATTGCTGAGGTTGAGAAACTTACACATCTCTATACAACAAACACATTTTAATGTGAACTAGATTAGCACCATGTTTGCAATTCCATAAAATTCAGAGTCTAAAAAAATATGGCAGGAACAAATTAAGAATTGTCTTAAAAACCTACAAATCAAGCACTACTATCTACAGTCAGGACAGGAACTGATCCATTGTTATCATCACAATAAAATAAGAACAAAGCTATAGAGCCCAGACCCCTAAATCAGTTGAAGTAATTTACTGAGATAGCTGTTCCCTTTTTATAGTGTAATCAGTCAGTCATCCAGAATTCCTTTATCATCAATCTGCGTATCTGTATGCATATGGACATGAATATGAAATTATCTCAGAAGAGGAACTATGCAAGTTCATAAATAATACAGGGTGTTAGGGTGATTTTTATTCATTATGGCTGCTTCCAGGGAATCTTGTTGCTGTAAGAATGAATGTCTTATTCTATCAGAAATAGATCATTAAAACACAATCCACTACAGAAGAGATGTAATACCAATTTTTAAATCACATATAAAATAATACTTCTAATCTGACAAGTACCAATTAGAAAACACAAGTAATAACGTGTTTTAATAAAATTACGGTTGGGTGCCATCTCTATACCCAATCAAATGAAATTATGAGGCATTTTTATAGAATGCCACAACACATACTCTGGCAATAAAAGGGGAGTTTAAAACTTGTTGGCACTGATTTATATACAGGTCATAATGTTTCTGTAGCTGGTAATTCATTAAAAGAAGAGTTCACACTTATTGTGTATTCTATTTGAACTAGTAACATATTGCTTTCCTATGCATCGCCTTTGGGGGGGTCAAACTGCCCTTTGCAGAATTTTTGCATGATCATGAAATACAGCATTGCACTGATGAAAAACAGGCAGAAAATACAGTTTGTAAGCATGGCAAATCAATACTATAATAGAACTGCCACTTTCACCTCTCCGAAAGTCATGCCAAGGTTTCTCTAACATTCAGGAAGACTTTTCAGAGATATAATGGGAGTTAGAAAGAGAAAGTAGGAAAAAACAACCATAATCATTTTAATTTCACATTGTGTAAATCACACAACCAACTGGTAAAGGAGGCATTTCAGATGCATCTCCTCTTCCGGAAGCTGTTAGTAATTTTGTGACATACAGTTTATGTCTTCTTACTATACGTGCTTCGAGAAAGGATGGATGATTCCTAAGTACTTTCTCAATTTGGATCCAAATACTACACACTTCTATTGACAATCCTCACACAGGAGAGACTGAAAAGCAAGAGTGAAATCTTGCAGGTTCTGATAGGTTCTGGAGAACTGGTAGTGGAAATTTTGAATAGTTGAGAGAACCGGTAAATGCCACCTCTGGCTGGCCCCAGAGTGTGGTGGGAATGGTGATTTTGCAATATCCTTCCCCCTGGAGTGGGGTGGGAATGGAGATTTTGCAGTATCCTTCCCCTGCCACACCCACCAAGCCACACCATGCCCACAGAACCAGTAGTAAAAAATTTTGGATTTCACCACTGCTGCAAAATTACATTTCCTCTCAATGGCTCTGAACCATTTGATTTGCATGTTTGCAAGCACATGATTTGCCATAACAATGAAGACAAATTGATTCTCACCTTTAACTGATTGATGGCTTGTTCTGCATTTTTCTTTAGGAGTTCCTCTTGCTGCAGTTTGTTATTCTTTTCTGTCAGCTCATTCACTAGTCTAGTGCAATCTTGACGCAATTTGCTTAGCTCTGAAGACTGTCTAGATAACAAAAACAATTGGTTGTCTTCACTATGTTGACAATGTGAATGAAGAACATTTGGACAGAAGATCAAGCTGCAGTCACCATGAGTGAAAGTATGGTAATATTTTAAACACATATGGCAACTATTAAAATATGGCTATGTTACTCGGACAGGCCAGTTCCTTAACTAGTCCAACTATATGTACTATCAAAAATGAAATTCAGTTTCCAAGTTAAAGAGCAAACAATCAGAGGAAGCAATTCTTGATTAAATTTTGCTCCTCTCACATGTACAGATTCTGAAATGCTAAAGCAACGAATGAAAATTTACCTCTGCCTCCAAATATCTAGTGTAAAGAAAATCTCCAAATCATCACCCAAAATTCACCAAGATGTACATATACACTTTGAATAAAGAAGACCCTATGCCCGTGTTGGCGACCTATGGCACGCGTGCCGGAAGTGGCATGTGGAGCCATTTCGCCCGGCACGCAAGCCGTCACCAAACTTACCTCCTCCTGCGCATGCACCCTGTTCTGCTCTCTCGTATGCATGTACATGTGGGTGCGCATGCGCACGAGACAGGCAGCGTGCAGCGTGCGCAGATGGCACAGTTGCCCAGGGGGCACGCACATGCGACTGCTCTACACATGTGCAGTGGCCACATTGCGCACGCAATTCAGCAGGAGGGCACGCGCCTGCTCTGCACATGCGCAGATGACGCAATCGCGCAGTGGCCAGGTTGCACAGGCATGTCCAGGCTTAGTGGCATGCGAACCTAAAAAGGTTCACCATCGTTGCCCGACACAAATAATTTCAGTGCAAATTCCATGAGAAATCATTCAGGCACAGCAACAACTGTATAGTTAATTATAACTAGGTATATTGGTTCTACTTAGCCAAATGTAAGTACTGCCTTGAAAACCCAATGCTTGAATTTTACAGGGAGACTGGGAAAAAAATTATTAGGGTAAAAATAATGAGAAGAGTTGAGCAAAACGTAAGATAGGTTATGAACTTATTAAGCATTCTCCCTTGTGCTGCTCAGAGGCAGAAATTCTTCTAAACTTAGTTTGACACTGAATGGCAGAACAGATTGGAATAAATTCTCATGCTATCTCCTACAGCTGAAAGACTAAAATTAATCACAATTAATACTGAGCTCTCTTTTTATTATCAGCAAACCTCTTATCAGACTGATCTCCCCTACATTTTGAAAGTAATATGAAGAATACTCAAATTGATAATGCTGATTTTTAAAAGCAAATAAAAAGCAATGAAAAAACATAGAATTTACTTTCTGTAATAGAAATAAAAAATATCCATTTTACAGGATACAAAATTATATGAACACTACCTTTTTCTCAGCCCCTCTGAATCCCTCAATGCACTGCAATGGATCTAACAGAGCCATGCAACTAAGATAAGAAAGATAAGAGTCTCCTTCTGGGTAATTTCTTGGCAACAGTGCATAAGTGGTTTACCTAACCTTCAAAATCACATTATGTTTGTCTACAATAATACATCATGATTATAAGAGAATAATAATAATAATAATAATAATAATAATAATAATAAACAGTTTGAAGTTCAAGACCACAAGATAAAATGTTTTAACAAAATGACCACAATGGCGTACTTGCTTTCCATTTGGTTTGTGGAAGTACTGACAGCATCTCTCAAAATACCATTCTCCTGCTTCAGACGACTGATCTCTGCTTCCATCTGTTCACGAAGCTGTTGAAACTGTGACCAGGAAAACATTATTGTATTCATTTAAGATAACCACTTTAAAATTTATGTAGTTCCATATAAAACACAGAGTCTTATTGTTTACAAATCTAAACTGTGATCTACTTTCGGCTTTATTTCTTCAAGAAATGGAGAAAAAGCTATCCCCAGATTGGCTCCCTACGATTATTTCTCAATAACAAATCTAGGAACTTTGAACCTAATCATTGTTGCATCACACTGACATTTCCCTAGTTTTAGGTCCTGCAACGTAATTAAACACTAAGGTTTCTTTTGGTTTTATATTTTATATTATTAATTCATTTAATTAATGATATGATACCAGAAGATTTTATAGGGAATTGTTATTTTTTCTACTGCAAAATAGCCACTTGGTTGATCTTGTAATATTCACTTAAAGTTTGAATTGCCTAGGTTTAATGCACTTCCTTTATTTTTTTGACTTCGCAACTAACAACAACAAACATTTAATTAGTGTTTCCTTATTATGTTCCATTGGTTGTTTTTAACTGTAATTTAAATTAGTATTCTGGTTTTGGTATTGTTACTATATACAGGGAGAGAAACTTTAGGAAACATTCTATTTTAAGTCTTCAAACTCTGCAATGAAAGTATAACTGAAATATTAGTATAAACTGAAAACGGTGCGTAAATCCTAGTCAAACTTGAAATTGTTTGTGAGGTTTTCCAAACATGAGCACTATCTTGCTTTTCCATGTCCTTACAGTAGTCCTATCAATGCTTCAGGAACAAAGCTGAAATTCAAACATCATCTAGCTCTAGGGTCTCCATGTAAAACTCATTCTGATAATTAGGAGGTATATACATGTAAAAATCGTGACTAAGATATGGGAAAGAAACTGATGTGAGACTCACTGTCCTTTATAGTTCATTTTCTCTGTTCAACACTGTACAGAAGAACAATTACAATAATTCCAGTTTGCTTAAAATGTTTATTTAGCCATAGGTCTGCAATATCTTGGCATGGCAGAAGGCAAGTCTGCTTGCATAGAGACTGAGCAGATGGTTTAGAGACACCATCTAGCTAGGGATGTTACAGGATTTTGTTCAGTCTACATTTTTAAAAGAGCAATTCTGATTCATTCTTACTGGAGAAATAAAAAACCTATGGTTACTTATAATTTGGTAAATGTGCTATTTAATTTTTTAAAATTTATTTGTTAGCCACCCAAAGAAAACACAATACAAATATACAAAAAAAGTTAGTATCCTATGGGACAAAATCAATTTAAAATTATATAAAGATGAATTCTTAAAAAAAAAACTAGCTTATTCATATTACACGGGACAGAAAAGAAGTTATCAATAAACACAGAGAAATGTAATATGCACCCAAGAAATATAATGTATGTTCCCATCCTAAACATCTAGATACTCAAGTCAAAATGAACATTTTCATTTTCATTAGAGATGTTGACATTACCTTCATTTTCATCTGCTGGGTTTCTTGGTAGCCCCCATGGATTTTGTTTTGGAAAACTCCGTGCTCTTTTTCCAATGTGTTAACTCGCTCTCTCATTTTTGTCATAACCAAATTGCTTCTTTCTTTCTCTGCCATCAGTTCCTAGGACCAAATCAGAACACATCTCTTTTCAATAGTCCACCTCATACTGAGGCCCATAGCCAGTTTACACAAAGCACAGAATTGCAGTTCCCTATCATATTTCTAGGTATGTCTCTCAGCATCTGTGAGGCCCAGAAAGCATTCCTGGAAACAAAGAGTATATTTAAAGATTACATTTTTGCTCTACAGCATTCAAGCATCTCTTTTATTTCTTTTTAATTAAAAGAATCTTAAAAATAAAATCAATAGGACATGGGAACTGGGTGTCAAATTAGCCATGTCACATTTCGTCAGGTGACGTATCACAACGTTTTCCCCCTTTGTGGAGCTGGGATTGGCGTGGCCTGCACGTGAGGCATCCGGCCTGCAGGCCACCAGTTTGACACCCCTGCTTTAGTAGGTTCCCAGATTTGAAAGACGTGACACTTGGACACAGCTCACAACAGGAAAACAGAAAGAGGGGTTTTTTTAAGTGGAAAAGATAGCTGAGCAGGGTGTAGGGAGGAGGCACTGAATTCTGTATAAAAGTAACAAGAAGTTGCTGGAAAGAGTAGGGAGAACAGAGACTGTTATGCTATGCTTCCCCCGATGGATTTGCCCCATCTTGTCTTCACACCTGAAGTGTTTCCTACTGAAAATATTTTTTTTTAAAGCCTAATATCAAACCTCCCAGCATTAACTGTTTTTATCAGTGGTATAAATGACACACTGAGCTGTGCTTTCCATGAATGATGGTTCCTCCCTTTACATCTGACTATACCAGTAGTGGCACATTTACTTATTCTGGGATTCACTGTACCTGGGAAAGTTGTTTGCATTGTTCCTTTGCAACAGCACCTTCTTCTTTTGCTGCCATAAGCAATTTATCTTTTTCTTGCAGCTGATGGAGCACTGCAGCTGGGTCTCCTTTACTTGCCTGCATGAAGAACACAAAATGAACTTAAGAAGGAACTAAGTACCAGATCACATGTCACAATAAATCAGTTTAACTCAATCAGAAGCCGCAGCAAATCAAACCATTTTCCTCCCACCCATTTTCCTCCTCTAGCTTATTTCCTGACATACGGTAAGTCGCTGTTATACTCAAAGTATTCAATTCATTCATATTAATGGTTACATGCAGCAGCAGTTTCAGAACTCTTGATCTAAGATGATCGATAACTCATCAATTTGGATAGCCAAAGTATTTCTGAACCAGTTAAAAAATTATTGCCAGGCACATGATAAATACTATTAAATTCACTAGTATGCATGTGAAATATTTTAGGGTTGCAATAAATAAGGAGAAGAATCTAATTCAAGGACAAAAGGAATTGGCCAAATATGACCAGAACAGAATACCCTCTGAAAGAGCAAATACTGCTGGGAAATAACTTATCACAAAACCTCAATGATTCCCAGTTATCCATACACTCTCTTTAGAAGCAACTACTCATGCTATTGTACAAAATCCAAGATAAGATTTTGTAATAAAACAATGCATTTGTGATATATGTTTCTGCTCAAGAACAGAATCTCTAACAACCAGCAACCAGGAAATGTATCTTATGTGGCGCAGGAACAAAATAGTGACATTATTTGTATTTAGATTTTAAAGGTTTCCTCAAAAAATGTTCTGATCTATTGTCCAAAGAAAGAAAATCCAGATTTGTTTGTTTTCCAAAGAAAGAAAAAGCAGGTATTTATCTGGATGGAAAGCAAATGCAATAGCAATGCTAGCCTCAAAGCACCAGTTACCTTCTGCAGAATCTCCTGTATGGCGTTAGATTTCTCCTTTAATAACTCCACCATACTCATGGCCTCCTCTTCTGTGAATATCATGTTCTTCATAACCAAGATAAAATCCTTAAATTTCACATCTGCATTTTCTATAATGAAATCAACAGAACATAAGAAGAAAGTCAAATGACATTGCACTTAATGACTATGGGTGATTTGCTTCACAACCACAGCCAAAAGTGACAGCATAAGATGGGCACTGTCATACGATGTTTCACTTAACAACCAGGTCACTTAGCATCAGAATTGCTGATCCCAATTGCAGTCAGTAAGAGAGGACTACTTGTATTGGCAAATAACTTTTATGCCCATGCCTAGGAAATGTTTGCAAGACATAACTCCGTACTATAGTTGTAAGATCTCTAGCATATTTGTAGTGTAAGGCACAATTAAAAAGAAAGAATGGATTAGTGGCAATCTACAGTCAGATTCTCCCTAAACAGAGAGAGTAGCTCTATTGGAAAGTGTACTGGAGTTCATTTAGGTTCCATCTAAGGCTTATCTTATCATAAATAATAATTTTAGTTTTTTTTCTCTTAAAGATAAACAGAAACAAGAATTTCCAACATTCAGATTATTTCCCACCCAAGATAAAAAATGGATTTCCCACCAAAAGATAGATTTTTTCATATGTCAACTTCAAAAGGAAAATAAAGGTTGATTATTGGCAGGTTACTTCAAGGCTCCTTATCTTTCTTTTATGAAACTTAAAATAAAAGATACTGTTTTGACTACTCTTCAAACATCATAGACATCAGAAATGCAGTACCGTCATTACTTTCATTTTTGTGCTCATATTCATCTCAGAACTCTGCTGTCACCTTCTGAAAAACGTATTTCAGGAACTTTATGTATTTCTCTACTTGGAAATTAACATCAGAGTTCAGGCATTTCAGCTTGGTGAGGCCATCAGCAAGTTCTCTGATCATTGTCTCAGAAATATACAGTACCACCTTATTTAAAAAACTGAAGTTAGTCATTTCTGGAACAGGCAAACCAGCCCCAAGCACCAATATCAAGCCTTTATCAGAAGGCCAAGCCAACACAACTCTCAAAGTGCAGTACAGAAAGAATTTAAAATCTTTTTGTATCATCTGAACATGACCTCTTCCCCCTTTTCTTTCCTGTTGCTTCATCTTGCCTTATCTCCTTCCAATTTTCTTCCTCTCTTTCCTCTCCATTCCCTTAGATTTCTGATGCAACTTATTCAGCCCTTCCCTTCCATTTACCATTTGATTTCATTTATCATAAATTCTGATCTGCCCACAGTCTAAACTTTTCTCAACTAAAAAACCAAAACCCTCAAATTCTTAAGAATATTCTGGCAATGACTATGTATCCGTGCATCATAGCACAACCAACTGGTTTTCCTGGCCATGCCTTCTCTTTTGCACCAATACCTTTATCAGTTTCATTCTTCAGTTTCTTCACACTGGTTTTCTGCAGTCCTTCAAGACCATCATGCCTCACCAAATCAGCTGCTTCCCTCTTTCCCTCTGTTACGCTTGAGTCTGCATTATCCATCAGAGGAATATAGGTTGTTGCACGAATCAAAGGTTCATCCACTAAAGTCATAACTGGAAATTTAGGAAACACACTGACAATAATACATGGTAACATGCATTTAAAAAGTAGCTTCACTTGGCTTCTTCCAACTCAAGCTACATATGCACCGGTAAGTTGGTTATTTCTTGAACAGGTACACAGTGCCTTGATAAAAGTATTTTTTTTATTAATTATTTATTGCTCACTTTTGATGGTTTGGTGTTGTAAGTTGTTTTTGATATATTATTTCAAAAATTGAAACAAAATGTATATTAAAATGCATATAAATTAGCAGTTAGAAACTATGTTTCTAATTTTCAGCCAATTTAGTATTTGAATATATTCAAATAAAATATAACCTTTGGCATGAACTGATTACACAATTTTAAGCAAACATTTTCCCAAGTCTTAGTCATCCACCTCTATAATATAGGAATAATAATGTCTATTTACAAAGAGGTTTTATAAGGTTTTATTCATGTGTATTCATTTACTGGCTACCATAAGGTATACTGCATATGCTTTACTTTAGTTCACATAACCAGAAGGGCTTGAGATTGAACAGTTGATAGTTTCAGAATAACTGAAAATTAATCTGTCATACATTGAGTGAGGCAGTTGAACACATTTGCTCATTACAGAGTAACATAAATACAGTTGCTGTGAAAAAAGAAAATTTCATGTTGAGAATTAGTATTACGTTAAAAATATGAAAATGTATCACTATACCTCAGTGCTATTTTCACGGTGTCAACACTTAAACCAAGTCAATATCTAATGAGCTTGAGTGCTGGCAGATATAGGACAGGCAAAAGAACAACCTGTTTCACATAGTTATACTGTGTAATTCAGTGCCACAAGTGATCGTTACCAATTTGCACAGTTTGAAAGAGAGATAAACAGGTTGAAGGAGAATAAGGTAAACAGTGGCTACCATGTATCACCTGGTCTCTTCTCTAAAATAGAGGTAAAGCAGATATGTTCTGATGCCCCTGTGTGTACTGGTAGGAAAGAAACTGGAAAGAATTCCAAAAGCCATGTTCTGCATGCTTTCCTTAATTTGTTTACCATAAGGAAAGTTTAGAATGAAATGTCTCACTACAATATAGAAAGTCATATAATAATATATGCCCCGCCTATTAACATATATGTAACAGTGCATGCAAAACATCATATTCCAGATTTGACTAAACTGTGCTGTATTGACCAAAATTGACCAGAGGAATTCTTGTTGAAGCTATATTTCCAGTAGATGGCGCTACAACCATTTTAAATACAGCATTTACTTTCAACAACATGAGAAAGTCCAGTGACCCTAAAAACAATGAGCAAAGTTGTATGAAATATGATTCTCCAAATGTGAACAACCATGATTTTGGCTTAAAATATATAAAGAGCTACTTTTATGGGAATGGATAGCCCACAAATCTTACTACATGTAGTTCTCATCTTATGACCATATGTCCTTGCACTTATGACAGACAGTGTCTCCGAGATCACGTGATGGCAATTTGGGTGCCTGACAACCAGCATTTATTTACAAAAAATTGTAGCATCCTGGGGTTATCTGATTATTATTTATGACCTTCCCAGCCAGATTTCGACAAGCAAAGTCAACGGGACAACAGGGTTCATTTAACAACTGTGTAATTCATTTAAATGACTATGGCAATAGAGATCATAAAATTGGGTGCAGTCATGCAATGACTCATTTAGTTATCACCTGGCTTAGTAATAGAAAGCCAGTCACAATTGTAATCATAAGCTGACCACTATCTGTATGCAAAAAACAGACCTATACAGAGAGATAGAAAGATGTTTGGCAGAAAAGACTGAAGAAAGCAGTGGGTGGAACTAGAGGCCAAAACAGAAGAGTTAGCCATTATCTCTCTGAAAACCCTTTGTCACCCTCTTATCTCATCTCCAGTTTACAGAACTATGGACAGTCATACCAGCAATCTGAATTGATCACTCACTTGCGTAAGTTTAAATCAGTTCAACTGCCGTTACTTGGACCTAGGTTGAGTCTGCCTACCCTGACCTAACAACACACCCATCTTTAAATATTAGGTTCCTTCATCCTTTGGCATCAAGTAGCATTAAAGTATGTCCAACTTTTGCTGGTTCAGCAGCATCATTTTACACCAAGTCAAAGTTTGTTGTTCAACAAATTGGTCTGATAATGCAGGAAACTGATGTCGCTTGAAGGATACACTTCCAAACGTAAATTATGGATAAAACTGAAATATTCCACACAATTGCTCAAAAGGGGTAATGCAGAGAAAATCAACAGAATGGGTGTATGTTATGGGATACCTCTAAAGTAGGGATCCCCAACCAACCTGCACCGGGCTGTGCAAACAAGCAAAGCTCCATCCACAGGATGCAGGCAGCACATGAAACCATGCCCCCTCCAGTCCATGGCAAAACCTCTCTTCATGGAACCAGTTCCTGGTGCCTAAAAGGTTGGGGGATGCTGCTCTAAAGGTATTAAGTGTACCTTTATTAAGTGTACAACAATAAATATACATGCAAATGTATTTGCAATGTACCATCATCACACAGAAGAGGAGGAAATAAACAGAGTAAATAAACTGACAGTGTATACCATTTTTAAGCTTCTAGAGCAGTGGTTCTCAACCTTCCAAATGCGACGACCCTTTAATACAGTTCCTCATGTTGTGGTGACCCCCACTGGATGCCTTTCTCCAAAGCGGCGCACTCTTTGGTAATTCCCCTCCTCTCCCTTGCAGCACACACAGACATTGGTCGTGGCTCCCTTTTCTCGGTGCTGCTGCCCCCTGGTCTGTCTCCATGGCAGGGAGGGAGGCGAGGAGGCAGGCAAAGGGGCAGCGGACTTGGCTG
>JANHFM010002396.1:284873-294928 GCA_032468115.1 Grayia smithii | reverse complement strand
TTTTGTCACTTCCCCCCCCCCATCGGAAGACGCAAGTTTGCAAGCGCACGAGTTGATTTTAAAAAAGCGAAACCCCGAAACTCAAACCCGATGCCCTCGTTAATGGCTCATTGCGGAGCCTTAATTACCAGAAAATGAGCTGAAGGTAAACAAATTTGGACAGACTTTTTATTTTCCTTTTTTTTTTTTTTTTTAAACTCCATCCTGCTGTTTCAAAGAGACACGTTTGCCCTCAATTGCAACCAGCCAGCCAGCTGTTTGGGTTAAAAAAAAAAAGGAGAATAGAACACATGTTGCGACGCCCTTAAACAATTGGGGAGGGGGGAGATAAGGAAGAGGGAAGAAATGTTGATGCTATGCATGAGACAGAGGTGGCTTGTTGAAGACCCCCGGACCGAGTGCGAGAAGAGAAGATGATAAGGTGTCTGGAGCAGGGATAGGATTGACATAATTTTCACCCAGCACCGAAAATGTGAGCGCCCGTGACCTTCCATGCATGTGCTCAGCTTGAAAACATGGCTAAATAGGACTGCATAGCACCCGGGCGGGTGGCTGGGCTCACCCAAAGGTCGCTACGACTGGTTCTCTCGAACCGGCTGAATACCACCTGTGTTCTGGAGGCCAAATTCTATGGTGAACAGTTGAAGGAGCTCTTAGGTATCTATGGATCTATTCTCCGTCATCCAGGTCACGATTATCCCCAAAAGTGCCATTTTTCAACTGGACCTCCTTGTTTTTTTTTCTCTGAAGGCGTTTCACTTCTCCTCCAAGAAGCTTCATCAGCCCTGACTGAATGATGGGGAATGGGAGGATTTATACTCCTTGCAGACAGCTGGTCCTTTGCATCCTTTGAGAGAGTCATTCAGGCCACTCAAAGGTTTATCTGTGTCATCAGGATCACCTGAATGGTGGAAATTAGTGTGGAGCCTTCTTGGATTAGAGATAGGTGAGGTCGTACTCCTTCACCTCTGTTGAGAGAGGACTGTTCAATTTGGACCTAAATGGCCTCGTTGACCCCTCTTTCAAACCAGCAGGCCTCTCTGTCCAAAACGTGGACATTGCTGTCTTCAAAAGAGTGGCCCGTATCTTTTAAATGCAGATGGATAGCTGGTTTTAGTCCTGATGGGTTTGTTTTCCTATGTTGCGCCATGCATTTCACAACATAGGTGTGCCAGTGAAGAGAAGAATGTTGAGTTGGCCATGTTGAGTTGGCCATGGTGTGTTGGCCATGGCAATTTGGCCATATTGAGTTGGCTGTGGCGAGTTGGCCATGGCGAGTTGGCCATGTTGACTTGGCTATGTTGATGTGGCCATGGTGTGTTGGCCATGGCATGTTGGCCATGTTGAGTTAGCCATGGTGAGTTGGCTATGGTGAGTTGTCCTACACCTGATGTAATAATTGTCCTCTAATATTTGAAGGGGATGAGGGGATTGACTTATTCTCCAAAGCACCTGAGGGCAGGACAAGAAGCAATGGGTGGAAACTAATCTAGGAGAGAAGCAACCTAGAACTAAGGAGAAATTTCCTGACAGTTAAAACAATCAGTGGAATTGTTGCCTCCAGAAGTTGTGAATGCTCCAACAGTGGAAGTTTTAAAGAAGAGATTGGATAACCATTTGTCTGAAATGGTGTAGGGTTTCCTGTCTAGGCAGGGGGTTGGACTAGAAGACCTCCAAGGTCCCTTCCAACTCTGTTATTCTGTTATAATGTCCTCCAACACAAGATTACAGTGCAACTGCCCTGAGACATTTTTTCCTGTAATTTTGACACAAGGGGGGAAAAAACAATTCCTTCTGTTGGTAACGTAAGAGCATGAATGGGTTATATGGGAGTAAACTGTCTTGTAAATAGCTTGACCTTACACCAGATAAAGCATTACATAATATTATGAGCTTCTCAGATTGGAGTCAGAGAATAGTCAGCCTCTATTAAAGCTGTTGAAGATGTGGAATGTGGAAGCTGCAAGTAGTATAACTCAATAGCTGTGTTGCTGCATTCTGAACCAGTTGCAATTTTTGGACTGCCTTCAAAACCCATTACATGAAGAGGTCATTGAATAGTCTATTATTGAGGTTATCAGTAAAGGAGTCATTAGTTTTGGATCTGTTTCTTTTAGTAGGGATCTTAAATAGGCATATTTTGGGACCCCCAGGATAATTCCTAAGAAATTATGTGGAAACTTTCCAATATTATTTTCTAGCAGGATGCATATAGAACACTGGACACTGGCAGATCCTTTTAAAAATCGGTCTATTCCAATGATTTTGCAAACAAGGTCCATGTTACTGTTTCTGTTATGATAATGGACAAATTACTAAGAAAAAAGGAGTGATAATTGGTTGGGTAGAGGTTTTAAAGACACTTAAAAGCCAAGCAGATGAGAGATTTAATATTATTTTTTATTTCTTTTATTTGCTGCTTTCTTGCACAAGCAAATCTAAGAACCTTATTTTGCTTTGTGAGGAAGCACACATCAAATACACTCAAAGCAATGGAATAGGTAGATAATGATTGCTTAAAAGGATGAATCCAAGTGGTATTGTTCTCAATTATACAATCTCCTCACAATACAACTCAAATGATATTGAGATGCTACTCACTGAAGGCTGGATTATCTGCTTGATAAAACTCCCATAGATGTTTCCACCTATGCAATAAGGGAGGAAATGCATAGCTGTTTCTCCTTTGCAAATGCCATGGCAAACTCAGTTCCTATATTAAATTTGGTGGTCTGAATGATTCATTTTAATGCCTACTTTTGCATAATACTATTTACTTATTTACTATTTCTGTCTTAATCAACTGAGAAATTTCTTCAGGATTAAATATTTGAGACGTGTTAATGGCAAAAATAAGCCTGAGAACTATTTCAGTTTAACCATATTATTGTTAAAATATTACATCCTTAAATCTTACCTCCATACTACTAAACTTCTTTTGTGTGTTATCTTCAATTAACCCAAAATGGTGCATCATATCACAAAATTTTCAAACCAAGATACCTCAAATACCTGCTAATTTAAACAATGAATATAAAATCCAGGACCCTTTTGTGTAATTGAAGTATCAAGGATCTTCACACCAGCTGTGTTCATAAAGTTGTGACTTTTGCAGCATTGCTACAAACATGCGATCATGATTTCCAATATTTTCTGCCAGCTTCCTATAAGTAGTCAGTGGGGAAGCTGGCAGGAGGTCAGAAGTTGCTCCTATTTCCACTCTGTGTTTTTTTGTTTGTTGTTTTGCCTGCCCATAGTCATTCTGTTATTCTGATTAGGGAATCAGGAAATATATCTGAAAGAATGACTCAACTAATCATGGATTGTCTAGTATATTCTAAAGCTAAATGAAGCTCATCTGTTTGGTAGCAACTTTATGTAAAAAAGGGTTTTGGTTTTTTTTGCTACCACTACATATGGATTTGCGTCACATTGTGAGATAACTCAGTCTTATCTGTTACTTCTAATGCTATTCTGCTATTCTTCTCCACATTTTTTCATCAAGGGCCATTTTTTCATCAGTGAAATACTTGGCATATAAACCATATCTTTCAGAGAAAGCAATAAAATTTATTATTGACAGTAAGTCTAACAATGTGGCTAGAATTGGATGCTAACTGACTCCACAACTTCCACATCTTTCCTTTAAATACAAGAGAATGGCACTAGATCAGATTTCATTTTCCTGTTAAATTCATAGGGCAATTACTGTGTTTATGTGGCAGTAAAGAGTTTCATTTGAGTGTAAATAGTATGATATACATGTCTTAAATTTAATGTTAACTATTATAATTTATTGGATGATCTCTAAAGAGAGGAGAAAAAATTATCTTCATGGTGATTACTTAAGATTGTATTTTTTTTCTAGATAATTAAGTGTTGCACCTGGGAGATGCCATAACATAGATGGAACCTTATTTACATAAGATGTTTTTTTTAAACTAATGGAAGATGGAAAACACTGCTCACTCTAATGTGTTTTACTTGAAACCCCAGGTATTATCCCCCAGCTGCAGTGATGACATTTTAGTGAAAAAGGACCAGTGTTTAGTTCGTTCTTTTGCAGATTCCAAATTGTGAGTAAATTTTAGACAACATTCCTATATACAGTGGTGAGAATTTTTGTGTGTGTGTGTGTGTGTGTGTGTGTGTGTATCAGGGTTGAAATCCAGCAGGTTCTGACAGATTCAGGAGAACCGTTAACAGAAATTTTGAGTAGTTTGGAGAACCAGCAAATACCACCTCTGGCTGGCCCTAGAGTGGGGTGGGAATGGAGATTTTGTAATATCCTTCCCCCTTGAGCAAGGTGGGATTGGAGATTTTGCAGTATCCTTCTCCTGCCACCAAGCCACGCCCACAGAACCAGTAGTAAAAAAATTTGGATTTCACCACTGGTGTCTATGTATGTGTATGTGTGCATATGTGAATCTGTGTATCTGTATATCTGTATACATACATATATATAAATATTGATAGATTATAAATTATAAATAATATATATTATAAATATATACTGATCTTTAACTTAGAAGCAGAAACCAGGAAGAAGCAACTTAAAAGTTTTTAATAGGGAACTATTTATTTATTTTACTTCATTTGAGATGATCCTGCGGCAGGTACAACTATTTTGGAAGTCTTAATTGTTGATAACAATTAACAATTACATGCTATGTGTAAAATTACAAAGCATGATTCAGAAGAAGGGTCAGTGTAATCATTCATTTTTCTTTTCCATTCCACTAGTGCAACTTATCTTGCAGTCCAACTGACATTTAAGTCAAAATATAGCTCTAGATAAACCTTGATGGAACCTACATTTTTGACAGTTTGGAAGTATAGCATATACTTCAGATTAATCTATCAGAAATACCAGACATAAACAATAGATATCCATACATTTGAAGATAGCTTGTTATAGACAATTCTTTCACATGATGGTCTCTTTGTAGACTTTACAGTGTTTTACCACTTTTACAATCAGCATATGCAGCAACAATGTTGTCAAGTGAGTTTTTATAGAATTGGAGTTCAAACTTTTGGATATTAGCTTAATGAAAACCACCAGTAAATCTGTGGTAAATTGGAATTTAAACCCAGATCCATTTTTTGTTGTCTATTCTTTTAAGGCCTGACCTTAATGTTGTCTTACAAGAAAGGCAAGCCAAACTAATAAAATATAAAGATATTTATTTGTATGACTGTCCATCTTTAAACAACTCTGTGCTCACAGCAATAAAAACATATAAAAACTAAAGAATGCCTCAATCAGGGGGTTCCAACAATTCTCTATAGACTCCACCACTCTATCTTTTGGTGGCCTTCCAGAAGACCAAGAGGGTGGGGGCTTTCTGGATTGCTGTAGGGAATATATTATATAGAGTAGGGACAATCATGGAAAAGCAGTGACATTGCCTTAGTTATGTATTCGTTAGCTTGTATCACAATTCAATCACATTCTAGGCAGCTTACAACGTATGGTTAACAGCGCCAGATAAATAATGGCTAAACATGAAGAAACAAGATCAGGAGAGTACAAGATGCCCATGAAAGAGGAAAGTACGTTCAAACACCATTGCGAAAAATGTCCCTTGGATGCCGTGTAATGTGAATGTGTCTATCTCTACACTCATTCGCCATCAGCTCTGATGATTATATCAATTTCATTAATTTATTTGTTTTTAAATATTTTTCTGTTGCTGCAGTTGAAATCTCAACTTCTGTAGAAAGGGTACAAGTTTCTACATGGTTAAAAAAATTAAGCTTTAAAAAGGTACAAAAGTAAAAATGATCAAAAGAAAATAAAGATAAATGAGAGTAGAGATAGACATATCCACATCAGGGGAAATTGCTCCAGAACAGTTCATTCTTCAAGAATTTCTGAAAGCAAAATGCAAACAGCTTGATCTTCATAGGGTGGCTGTTCCACATCATCAGTGCTGCTGTAGTTTCCTGAGCCTGCCCAGTTTCTTCCTTGTCAAGGTAATCAGTTGGGCCAGTAATTGATGGGAGTAGGTATTTAATTAAAATGTTTTGATAGATGCCAAACTTAGCCTTTCAAAAACGTGTTTAATACTATATGTGAGGACATAATCTTTCTAAGCGTTAAACATTGAAATAACATTTCTCCATAGAGCAGAGAAATTTTTAGCATTGACAATACAGGTAACAGCATAAAAGGAAAGAGAAATAGTAGTTAATCAACTTTTTAGGACAAATGTAATGTAAATAATTAATTCTATTGCAGTTATTCAGTAGCACGAAAGGACATCGAAGAATTAGGTTTAACAAACTCAGAGCTGCCTTCCAATAAAGGTAAATGTTAACATTTTTTAATTATATTATTAAGTTAATTGATTGTGCTGTATGTGTTTAATTGCCATATGATGTTCTTAATATGAAAGAAAGATGCAATTGAAAGTAATCCCTAATTGTTATTGACAGCCCTATTTGTGCTCTATTCAATTCTGATTCCAAGAAGCAAAATCACTGGAGCACAGAATTCTGAAATACAGTTACATATGTTACATTTACAGTATCATAACAAAATGTTCGCTCACCACTGACATATATGTTATTTTACACAAGAATGTGTAATTATTTCAGAGGTGTTTTATAAAGAAAGCTTACTTGACAAGTTGTAGCAGCTTTGTTTTGCCACAGGAATTGAATATTGCCACATTAGAACATTATACTGTGTTTCCCCGAAATTAAGACATGTCTGGATAATAAGCCCAATTGGGTTTTCGAGCACATGTGCTAAAATAAGTCCCCCCAAAATACTTAGACACATGCGCAAGCGGGGGGGAAGGGAGGGCTGAGCTGCTGCCGCCTGAGATCAGCAGACCAGATTCGGTGAGCCAGACCCATCACTGCCACTCGGGAGAAGAAGAGAGAGAGGAGGCACTCAGCCACGGCTGAGCCTGGGAAGACACGTGTTGTTAGCCTTTGTGCCCCGCGTCAGGTGAGCCCCGCTCACTTCCCTTTCGACCTGCTCCACACCGGGCATCACCTCAGCTCTGGAGTCAGACTCGGGACCCTCCTCTGGGGCACCCTTCCACCCAACCGAGCCCTGCCAACTTTATGGGAGTGGGGTGTGTGTGTGTGTGGAAGAAAAGAAAAGTTTCCGGGCATTGGAGAGCTGCCATGATTGCTAGAAACAGTGGCCTGAATGGCACCGGCAGAGCTGTTGGTCAGTGCTCTGGCATTAGTCCCCCTGCTGGGGGCTGAGGTTTTGAGGTCCTGCACCTCAAAAATAATAAGACCCCCAATAATAAGGCCAAGGCCTTATTTCGGGGGTCAAAAGAAAATAAGACCCTGTCTTATTTTTGGGGAAACACAGTATGTTCAGAAAGGCAAAAGTTATGATGGACTGATAGTCCAACATCCAGACATCTTGCAACAGTCAATGACTGATAAATTTCACTGGCCCTGCCATAAATACATCAGTAACAAATGAACAATTTTGGGATATTTAAATGCAATTTATTTTCTCCAAGATTAAACATCTGGAACATAAATTAACAGCAACAATAAGCCTGAGAAATCAGATTAATCATACAGTTGTTAAAATCTTACATGCTTAAATCTGACATCTTCTAGAAGTAAATAAAATTCAGCACTGAATTTTATTTACAATCTGAGATCAAAATTGCAAGCAAAGAAGCAGGGTTAGTAGTGATTTGCAATGATTATGTAATTTATTCCGAATACCTTGATGGGTAATTTTCCTCCCAAGGGGTACAAGAGGCAAGCTCATTCTTCCATTGGAAAACTATTCCTTCTAATTGGAAGATGGACATGCGTGAAATCTTAGAATCCTCCAGCAGTGATGAAGAAGATGGAGGAGAGACAGGAAGTAATGATGATGAAGAAGAAAAAGGAGAACAAAAAGAGGAAGAAGTAGTGGTAAGCATATTAGTGTTTTTTTTCAATATGTCTTAACCAAATATACAGCCACAGTTATTTGTCTCTTATATAACATTGCTCCTCAAATGTTTATTTCAAAAACCACAGCCTTTGCTTTCTTGAATCTGGTATTATCCAGAAATCTGGAAATCCCATATGCCTCAAAACTCTAGAAACTTTAATTCAATACATCTGGAGGATATTGAGTTGAAGCTTAGCACCTGTTTTCAAAAAGCAAGGTTCATGGGTTCAGTTATGTTTGCCATCAATGATGAAAACTGAATTAGAAAGCAAAAAAGTAAAAATCGTTGGAAAAACCATCTTATTGGTAATGAGCTAGCTTGATGGTGCATACTTCCTGATTTCTCCTATTTAATTTTTTCTGCAAGTGAGAGCAGCTTACAGTCACTAGGAATTTAAATTATCATAGAAAGTGTAATGTAAACATTTGAGCCTGGATTCCTAATCTGGATTCTTCTCTAACAAGTAATTTTGGAAGCTTGCTTGTTACCAATAATCCATAATTGCCATGAATTCTTTTGTGCATCTATAACTAACGTGAATGATAGAAATAGGAAAAACCTCCAG
Source organism: Grayia smithii (assembly GCA_032468115.1). Taxonomy (NCBI): domain Eukaryota; kingdom Metazoa; phylum Chordata; class Lepidosauria; order Squamata; family Grayiidae; genus Grayia; species Grayia smithii. Next base: position 286,435 of record JANHFM010002396.1, on the reverse strand, counting down.
ATTCTTCTATCACTGTTCAATTTGAGGAGCTTGACACCTTCTGAAGAAAGAAATTTTTTTGTGCAGTAATAGTGAAAGACATAAGAACAGAGATGTTTTAGTAAGCTCTTCAAAGAAGAAATTCTGTGATTCCAGTACAAATCAAAAATCATGATTATGTACCTCAAACAAAGTTAGAACAAGAAGCAAGAAACATTTAACCTAGGATTTTAAATACCTTTCTGAGAACTACAGAAATATACTACAGAAAACTACAAGAAGATACCAGGGCTATGCAATGCTTCATATTTGATTCTAAAAAAAGGTGCTTCAGATTTCATGGGAGCACAAATATATCTGCATTTTGTTTTCTAATTGGGGGTAAGAGTATATTGTTATGTAGCTCAGGTAGCTATGGGTGCTTTCTGAACTTGGTTATTTGCTTACAGAATAGATGTTTCATTATCGAACTAAGTAACACCATTAATTAATCAGTGCCCTGATGAACAAGTTGGGTAATGAAACTTATGCAAGCAAAGAATCAAGCTCAGAGAACATCAAGGACTCCACAGTCCAAATACTAGAACCAAACAAATCAATCAACAAAGCTCACTTAACTTCCTGGCCCCAAACTCTAAAAGAATAGCCAGAGCTTTAATGAAAGCCATAGTGAAGAAGTAAAGTAAAGAAAGCCTTTAATGAAGTCCAATCAGTTGTGGACTTCAACTCCCAGAATTTTCCAGCCAGCTATGCTATGCTGCTGGAGAATTCTGGGAGTTGAAGTCCATAAGTCTTAAAGCTGCAAGTTTGAAGACTTCTGGGATAAGAGTTATTTGGATTCCCAGGGTGTTGCTGTTCCATAGGGCAAATAATGAATTAGAGAAAGCATGACTGCTATGTAGGTCGCAAAAGATGAAACAGCTGAATACATGGGACATAGAATATGTGTAGTTTCCTGGTTCTTGTGGCATGTCTATCAAATAATTTGGCCCTGAGCTTTGCAGTATAGGCAAGATTGTTCCGCCTTTTGCAGTATTGTAAAGACGTAGCATTTTTAAATCATTTTTAAAAATCTGAAGTAGCTTTAAATACTTGAAAGATATGCAAGACTCATATTGTACATCATAAAGTTGCTGACTGTAACATGGTATTTTAAAATTGTGTATCCAGAGTGAAAATATGAACTAAAATGAATCTTACAATAATTAAATCTGGGGGCATTTTGAGAGACAGCAAGGCAGGGTGTTCAATATCCTTTTCTTAATTTCGTTAATTTTACCCAAGAATTAAGTATTTTTCCCTATAATGCACTTCTTTTATCTGAGTACATTCTGTATTTACTACTGTACTTTTTGGAGTACAAGACACACTTTTTTCCACCCTAAAAGGGGGTGGAAATGTTGCTGCATATCATAAACCGAATATAGCCATTTTGGCCTCCCAAACCCCCGCCCCGGGCATCCCGTTTTTGCCAAAAAGAGGCCCATTTTTCGCAAAATCGGGATGCGCAGGAGGTTTGGGAGGCCTGCAGAGTGCTTCTGGGGGCTGGGGAGGGCAAAAATGCGACACGTCGGGGGTTTGGG
>JANHFM010002396.1:263061-284583 GCA_032468115.1 Grayia smithii | reverse complement strand
GGGGGTTTGGGAAGCCAAAAATGGTCCCATTTTTCATGAAAACAGGAGTGTTTTTGCCCTCCCCAGCCCCCAGGAGCACTCTGCAGGCCTCCCAAACCCTCTGTGTGCCCCATTTTTGCAAAAAACAGGACTTGCAGAGGGTTTGGAAGGTCTGCAGAATGGTCCTGGGGGCCGGGGAAGGCAAAAGCTTTTTTCCCCCTAGTTTACCTCTTTGAAATCTTGGTGCCTCTTATACTCTGGTGCGTCTTATAGTCTGAAAATTACGGTAATTTTTATATTTTGACTATGTAATCTGTCAACTTTAAGGCACTACAGGCAAAACACTGTGATTTTTCTTAATACATTTTCTGGGAGTCAAGAATTGAACTTCATGACATGTATATTCTCCTAGATCTTTTTTTCATTTTTCATTTATGATTCTGGCTTTGTACATTAAATAATCCTCCTTGGAATTTCCAGTTTTTCTTATTAAAGGCAAATGTACCATAATTTTTATACATAATATCTTGGTGACAAAGTATGATTCTTTTGATTTTCTCTAGACTTTTAACCTGTTTAATATTTTTCATAGCTGGACATTATACAGTAGAATGAAAAGCAATTTTACGAAATGTAATTTACATTATATTTTTCTCTCCTATTTTGAGGAAGCCTCTCTTGGGTATTGACTGACCTAGTCAGGATTTGAATGCCTAGTAGGCTTACGTCTGCTTAAAATAATACTTAGTTTTAGTATTATAGTGTTATAATTTTATTTCATTCTTTTTTAAAACATCCCAGAAAGTGCCAGCTCCTCAGTACTGCTTCAGTTCTAGGAAAACTGCATGAGCAAGTTAATGAAATTAGAAGCTGTAGAAAAGAAGAGAGTTTACTTTTTCAAAGGTCAAAAGACAGAGGCCTCTGAAGGAAATTTATTCAATATAATAGATAAAGAACATATAGTATGAAGACTGTAATAAGTTATATACTGTAAACTGACTGTAGTATCATTTGTGCCAAAATGTCACATTGTCATATCTTCTACAGCAAGGAGCTGGAAATATTGAAATGGATATATGGCAACCTGACTACTTTTTTGGGACAGTTGGTCACTGATTAGGAAAATGATGGGGGTTTTTTGTGTTGTAACCCAGAGTGTTGTCGGAGTGTTGAAATTGGTTACCACAAAGGATCAAGGCATATTCTTCCATGCCTGCCTTCTCAGAAATGCAGAACTACTTACTGTAGGAAGAAACCAAGAAGTCCTGTTATTGATCAACAACAACATCACAATTTTTATTTATCTTTGAATATACATCAATATCAATACATGAACAATAAGGCATCTGAGTATCATTCATTTGAATACAAGTAGTAGTGATAGTATTAATATAATTTGTTATTTAAATCATATCTATGTAATTCTAATGTTATTATACATATTTGTTTTAAAATATAGACCTTCATTATTTAGTTGTTCAATATTTTAGTCCTTCATTCTAATAACAGTAACAATATCATTAAAACATACACAGTGTCATCTTCAACATCTAATCTTTATATAAAAATATGCATAATAATATTTCCCGTTTCTTGTTTCTGCCTCTGTTCTAGCTCCTAGTAAAGCCAAACTTGTGTTACAAAACATTTCCTTAACACCATCACAAATTTGTATATAGTACTGTACAGTCTACATTATCTGGAAAAACACATTATTTAAGAAATTTTTGTATGTGGCAGGCCAGAATTCGCTCAAATATATTTTGATTGAGAGAGCAAATAAGAATTACTGGCTCAAATGACAACCAGTTAAATATACCTTGGATGAGTATATCTGTAGTTTATTAGCCATATTTGCTAACATGCTAGCTAGTGGGATGGATCAATAGACTGCTAAATTGCAATCTAAACTACATAAATTCTTATACATCATGTATATGATCTGAATATGTTCACTGTGTTAATATTCTGTGTATTAGGTACACAAGTTTTTTAGAAGAAAATAGCATCAATTACTTCCTAAAGGTAATACAAAGTTTGCTACACAAATAGGATAAATAGTACATTTTTTCATAAAAACTCTCACCCCTGCATTGATCATTCTAATACAAAACTCACTTGGCTATAATGCATGTGAGAGCTTATGTCTTATCCTCAGCACCTTCATAGATAGTGCTGAGAAGATGAGAAGATGAGATCAAATTACTTGCTTTCATATTAATATTTAGTATTCAGAAAACAGATTTTACTCTCTATAACCATGACTACAGAATGAATTTCTGATTTAAAAAAGAGAATTACTGTGATGCCTTCTTACATCTCGTGAGTCCTGAGTTTAAAGTGGGAGATCGGATCACTACTGGTTAAACTTAATCTCCTTCCATTTCTGGCAAAGTGATAGGACTTGTGAAAAGCTTTTAAATCCCAATTTAAAAGTGACTTTCTATTCCTCTGACTTGTGGTAGTCAGAAAAGCCTTATTATTTCTATGCTTGTTTCTAGTGTCCCCCCAAGGGGCCCCAAGAAAAAACAAAAACCCTTGTGTGATATTTCAAGCCCCCTGACAGGTGAACATTGTTGTATTCCCTTTCCTTCTTTACACCATATAGTTTACCTATTGTGTAAATAGGTTTGGAGACTGGAACTTCTAGGGTGAGGGTGAAGAATTATGTAAATACTGGTAGCTGTTGCAACCCATCCTGATGATATTTGGAAAATCTGCTCTCTACAGCCTTCTTCTGTTTTGTAATGCGTATAGGGAAGCTGTATATGTTTTAACTGTTCAGTACTTGCTCTTCTAAGTGAAGGAATTGTGAGTGGATAATTAAAGCAGTGTTCTCAACTTCAGTAAGTTTTAAGACCTGTGGACTTCAACTCCCAGAATACCCTGGGCAGCATGCTGCCTGGGCATTTCTGGTAATTGAAGTCCACACATCTTAAACTTCATGTGGTTGAGAAAAGCCAAAGCTGTTTCTTCAGAAGTTAATGATAAAATACCTCTCTCTCTATATATATATATATATATATTTACAAAGCAATGAGTTTTGTTCACTTTGTTTACCAAAGTTTTGCCGTTTACATACTTTTAGATTGGTTTTTAAACACTAGCCAAGATTGGAAGAGGAAAAACAAGCTTAGGGTGACAAAAAATCAGGAACTTTCTGAGTTTGAGCATCTAAAACCTAAAGGTTACGTCTATTGGAAACAGAAAAGGAGAAGAAAATTGGATGAGTTAAAGTACAATCTTGTTTCCCTTTCACTTCCCCCTGGAAGTCTGTGGTCTTAATAAGGTTGAAAACAGAATGGCTGTTCATGGTTAGAGGCTGCCTACCGGGTTGCCATGGTAATGCACTGTTGGTTGCAAGTGAGCATGCTCAGAGAAGGGGAAGATTTAGCAGAGGCTTGGCAGACTGCCCGGGGAGGCTTACCAGATGCTTTGAAATGGGCTGTCTCTTTCTTTTCCTTTCATGTAATGTCTGATTTTTTTTTTAACATGGAAGAGAATGTAAGCAATGCTGCATAACATTGGATTCAGTGCAGCAAAAGGAGGAACGCAAATATTTGCAAGTTAGGCTGAAGTGCATTGAGGCACCGTGAGCTGATTAGGTAGAAAAGCAAATGTAACCATTTTACATTTGTGAGAAAATGCAGCACCTGGGTAAGGACTATTTGTGGATTCAGGCTGTAACTTATTTAGTGTGCTGTGGATATGAGCCTTGAAGAAGAAGGGTTGGGTTTAGATTTTGTAAGTTTCTGGGTCTTTTTTTCCGGCTTTTTCGTGATGCATGTATTTTCTTTCCTTTGCAAAACGACAATTGGAATCTCGTTATAGCTTTTAGTGTACCATAAAATAATGGCTTTTAACAAAATGGAGTCACTTTCCACGCAAACATGCTAATACTGAACAAAGTGTGGAGCTTGATCGTTTGTGGAATGTGGAATCTCACCCTTTCCCCTCCCCCTCCCTCATGTTGTTATACACAGTTAATAGGCCACATTTTGCTGGGTGTGAACTGTTGCAGACTGCACTGGCTTTTAGTGCTAGCATTTGTAAATATCCTGCTGTTTTAGGTAAGTGAATAGAAGTATAGTCTGTAAAAATCTAAATGTTGTTGCTTGAAGCTGTTATTTCGTTCTAAAGAGCTTTAGCTTTTCAAACAAAAGAGAAGGGGAGGAGAAGAGCTTTGTTGGGAAAAAAATAAAAATGGCATTCCTGTGGATATTTTTCAGACTTGATTTGAAGTAAAATAAACTATTTGGCAATTATTGGAAGGTAAAGTAAAAAAAGAATAGATTACTAGAAAGATTGCTGAGTCTATTGTTTCACGAAGCAATGGAAATTATTTCTTCAAAAAAGATGAATATAGGTGTGGAAACAGTGGCACATTTCTATGCTGTCAGCAGAAAAATCATATTGAATGCTTGAATTTATAATTTAAAATTTTTAACACACTCACCGTTCTTGTCTTTCTCCATCTCCATTCTTGTTTTCCACATGTGAAAGGAATAGTCAAAATGGTTTTTATTTTTTTAACAAGCAAAATGCAGTAATAGAGAAGCCACTAGGTAGCTAGAGACCTTGTGACTTCTATAGCTTAATTTTTTTAAAATAATCTTTTCCATTTAAAAGGATATAGTTCTTTATTAAACCATTACATTATTTGAAGAAGCCCCTGTACAAAAATTTTATCAGATATTTATATTGCACGTTTGGACAATGCAGTCATCCCAGGAATAGTGGACCAATTCTTAGAAAAAAAGGATTTAGGTCCAACCCAACAATTATTGCTTTACTCATTACAGTAATGTTTGTTTAAAACTCCAATCTGTTCTCTTGAAATAAATAAATTTTCTATAGCAGCAGCCTCCTTCCCATTACTTTTCAATGTACTCAACATGATTAGGAATTTGAACTCAGGACTTCCTTGTTGAAACATAAACTACTTTCTATTGAATATTGTAATAGTCTTTAAAATATATATTTAATAGAGAAATTGTGTAAAATAAATTTGAGGAAATGATCACTAAATTATCCAGAAATATGCCTATATAGAATATTTATAACATGTCTAATAGTTGCATATCTCTTACCTGATGTGATTTGCAAAAGCTGTACATAACAAGGATCCCAAAGTTGTCCTGGTATTTTTAAACCAATTTTTTCTGCAACTTCTGTGCATTAAGCAACTTTAACTTAAACCAAAAGGGGTTCTCTTTTTTGTCATTATCCAAACAGTGTACAGCATGTGAATTTGGAGAAGCTTTAATGTGTTGCTTTTTAGTCACAATTGAAAACATTCATCTTGAAATTTTATTAGTTTTGAAAGCTATTATGAATCTCTTTTAACTAAAAACAACTCACCTCTCTCTTCAGAGATTGAGAGTTAGTTTCAGGTTTGAATAACTAGAATTTGTTCTAGTTATTATAGAGACAAACTAAGTTTGTCTCTATGATACCAATAGGCACTTTTCTTTTTAAAACAGCTGTGTTGGACTTCATACTGAATCAGAATGTGTCTATGTTATTTAGTTTATAATTTAAAATGCTTTTATTTAAAACACTTTTTCTTTAGAGCAAACATTTCTGATTTTTCTTTTCTTCAGATTACTTAGAGGTTCATTTCTCATTAGGTACAATAGTTTATTAGGAATCTTATTCTGGGCAAGGATATATTGTTAATTTCAATTTTTAATGGCTGATTTTCAACACCATGGCATCATGTTTTGAATTTAATGAAACACTTAGTGTTTTAACATTGAAAATAATTATATCTACAATTGGAACATAATATATTGTTCAGGCTATTTCATCTAATTGATGTTAGGGGATTGCTACTAAAACTGTTTAGTTTTGTTGCTACATAAGGTATGTTAACCAAGCACACAAAGCTAACTAAGAATTATGCTTTGCAGTTCCTTAAAACCTTGTAGATATAAAAAAATCAAGAGTTTCCTTCTCCATTTGATTGAACGTATTTTCACTGCCCTGTGTGTTCTAGAATGTACATGTACTGCAGCCTAAAATTGCAATATCCATTTGACTCTTGTGTCCTTGCAGAAAGGTGGTTACATGTACATTGGATGAGATTTTTTCTGCATTGAACATGTTCAAATGTGTCCAGCAATTCAATAATACTTCATTAACAAATGTAATACTGCATTTTTCTTAAGAGATAAAATCTAAATTATAACTTTTCCAGAACATTGTAACATATAATTGCATATATAGCACAGTGACTTCTAAAATGAATATTATAGTAATTATGAACATTTTTGCATAAAGCATACTTACCGATATATAAATTTACTTATTATAAATGTGTTCTTTCATACTTTAAACAAGATCGTGAATGGCATTTCTTACAGTATCTGGTATCCTCTACCAATAAATAATATTCTGCAATATTTCAGCAATTCTTACATTTTCTTTTTATAGGAAGGCAAAAATGTATTTTTTTCCAGTATTTTTCCTTTAGAATCTTTCTGAATTTAAGTGCATATTAGCTGTAACCATATTCCATAACCTAAACAAAGGTTTCATTTAAAATTGTTACAAAGAAATGTAATTACTCAGTTACTCAAATTTCTTCATAATATACAAAGATTTGTATCCGTAAGAAGTTCTTCTTTTATTTTGAATAAGGAACAAACTAAAATTAGACTACAGTAAATCTCTAATGATTTTTCCTTTGTTAATCCCACTGCCTTCTAATCTGGAATTTTAGAAAGAAACAATTCCTTCATTGATTTAAAACAGTACCTGAAGAGTGCTAGTGAAGTTGAATACAGCTGATTGTTAAAGGATATATAAACATAGATATTTCAAGGAAGGAACTATACATTTACTTCATCTGTATTATCTTGTCTGATTCTTTAAAAGTCTAGCTTACTACCATACCAAGTTAATTGAAACAGTGATAACTTTACAAGGACATTGTTGAGGACATATGAGTGCCATCCTATTTGTGGTCTAGTATCCTAGAAGCCCATTTGCTGTATTTTGACATATTTTTGTACATTTAATATTTGATACAAAAATTGATGCTTCTCCACTGCTTTTGTATATTTTATTCTTTTGAAAACTTAAGTTTAGATTGCTGTCGTCTAGAGGTTTTCATGTAATACCATAGTTAAAATACTTTAGCTCTTTACCTATTTTATTTTCTAACCAGAGAGATCAAGTTTGTGTATAGTTATTTCCATATAAAGGCTGTTTAAAGATAAGGCTGTTTTCTGCAAGATACTTTTCTTGAAAAATACAGAGAATTCAAGCTTTAAACACTTGAAGCTTCAAATCACATTTGTCTTGCCTGTCTTTGTTCAGTTTCCTCTTGAATGAAAAGAATCAAATTACCAATGGGCACACATTCAGAACTTCACATACACTGATTTTACTGAAAGCAACTGAAAGCTTAGGAATTTAGTTCTCTGGTGTTGCTCATATAAGGTTACCCTAGTGATCCTTAAAATTTTGACAAATTTCCATTAATCTCAAAGGTATAATTTTAACAAAAATCAATATTGATTTAAGTTGCAGTAGACATTTTACTTAATATATCTGATAAATTTCAGTGGTATTATACAAATTTCCTAAACTTCATGCCTGCTTATGTTTGCACCAACCATCATGCACCAGCGGACATGAAGTTCAAGAAATTCATATGATGCCACTGAGGTTTATCAGATATATTGAGCAAAATGTCTACTGCAACTCAAATCAATATTGATTTTCATAATATATTTACAGAAACATAGAAGCACAAATTAATCTTAGGACCATTTTTGTTTATATATAAAAAAAATCACATTATGCAGGATTTTAGGACAGGGACACTATAGGAGTGAAATACTATTTTAAAGACCAGTTTTGAGATTTCTGATAGGGCATTGATCCCCAATCTGTGTTTGGAAGTAACAGGTTTGCTATAAGAATAGTGCACTTGATTCATAATGCAGGCACCACTGTTTTCTTTTTAGAAAAGCAGGACCATGGGGATACCTTGCAATAATTTCAAGCAGGAGCACCAACATCTTAACATTTTGCAGGATAATACAATTTCATCCATCTAATTAAAATGTTAATTTTATTTAATATTAGGTCCTACGGAGGCCATCTATAGAGTTACAGGTGCTACATGGCCTCAAGGCATTAACCTGGCAACCCCTGCAATGCATGGTTTCATGTGTTCTTCCTCCGAAGCTTTTAGTGTTGATGAAGTGATCTGCATTAAGGAAAGTATGGGAACCACTGAGCTAGGATTAGATAAGAAAATTACTTAAGAAAAGTAGACAAACTCAGCTATTGTAATTGTTCTAGAAGTGACTTTCAAAAAATTTAAGTAAGTTGCTGTGATAGTATATATGGTTGCTAGATAGCCAAATTTGAACTAGAGTTAAGCCACCCCTATCTCCCCTAATTAGAGTAAGGTCCCACTTATTCCCCATCCAGTTACCTAACCAGTACACATAACGGTTATAGAGAGTGAGCAAAGAGAAATGTTATGCCTCATTGAAGAGCCATTTGAAGGAAGGGCTGATGAAAATACAATAAGAGGAGATTCAAAAAAGGCTTTTTGAAAATACATTGTAATAGAATGTTATGTTTGCCATAATTTGATGGAATTGGCTATTTCATAGCCAATATATTTTGGAAAGTGGTAAATACCAACAAAAAATAGGATATTAAATAACGAACACCTAGAGAAAGGTGAATTAACACAGAAATGTTATAGATATATGCTCAGTAACTGTAGAATGCTGAATGTTAGTTTAACATCTCGTTTTAGTGGCTTCGTTATAGTCCCTTTTTCAGGGCTATGTACTCTTGAAACGTAGCCAAGTTTTAAGGTTTCTTCAAGCTAAGTATTGGTAGTTGGCTGGGATCATATGTGCCATACCAACTTTACTGGGATTTTTATGAATAATTTGATCCTCCTTGTTAGTTTTACTTTTGTTTACAGATACAAAATTTGTTATTCAGATATATATTACAATATGTCTTTTTTATTTTTAAAAGCCTGAGGAAGAGCTTGATCCTGAAGAGAGGGACAATTTCCTCCAGCAGCTTTACAAGTTTATGGAAGACAGAGGTAGTATGTTTTAATTTGCTTATATATAGATTGCAGCCTGCCAATTCCTCTAGGAACTGCTTTGGATCCTTACCTTTATAATAGGTTTGATTCAACTTTATCAACAAAAGAAATTCCACCCCAAACTCTGTCCTCCCAAACTGAGATATGGTTGTATTCATTTTTTGGTTTTTAATTCCCAAAGTATTAATTGCACCTATTGGCCATCTGAAAGGTTGCCTACTTGTGACAAATAATTACATAAGTTGTTAAAGATAGCAAAATGTGGAGTAATTTTCTAGGACTATATATTCTTGAGTGGGAAATTATCTTTAGGTAGGCCTTGCTATTCTGAACTTTTCAGTTGGCCTTTTCACTTACCAGTAAATATCAAAATGCTATATTTTCCATTGATAAGATTTTAAGTCTTGAAGTTCCAATAAGCATTATATTCCACCAACTTTCTAATAATATATATGGCAGTGGTTAATATAATGAAGAAATATTATTTATTCATTTCTTATTACTTTTAGATTGGGGTTATTATTTCTCTGGAATAATAGTCTTTTTACTATATATTTTTAAAATATTATTTCTCACACAAAAAAGAGATCCTGGAGTACATGACTTATGACCACAATTGGGGCTAGAATTTCAGTCATTAAGCAAGTCATGTGACCAGACCCAATTTTATGACCATTTTTACCATGGTCGTTAAATGAATCACGTTGTTGTTAAATAAATCTGGCTTCCCCAATTGACTTTATTTGAAGCCAGCAGGGAAGTTAGCAAATTGCTATCATGTGACCATAAATTTTTGCAACTATCATAAATGAAAATCAGTTGCCAATCACTCAAATTGTGATAATATTGGCCGCTGGAATCAAAGACATAAGTCATGTTTTGCAAAACCACTGTAACTTCAAAAAGTTGTTAAATAGTTGTAAGTCAAGGACTGCCTATATTGGGGATAGCATCTATGTCTATGATCACTTACATCCATATTGGAATTTCTAGTATTTGTAATAATACCATTTAAGATCTCTAAATATACATTTAAAAGGATCTGTTTCACCAAAGCAGTTACACATGAATTTTTATGTACAGTAATCATGATTCTGCAGGCATCAGACAAGTTGAAATGCATTGTTGTATGCTCTAGTGTAAAACATTTACATCATCATATTCTGTCCTCATGTTTTCTTTAATTAGGAACTTCTATCAATAAACCACCTGTTCTGGGCTATAAGGACCTTAACCTCTTCAAACTTTTCAGACTGGTATATCAGCAGGGTGGTTGTGACAATGTAAGCATAACTTTTCTTAAATTTATTCTGAGCTCATGCTATTTAATTTCAAACTAGCAACATGTTAACATGCTTTATTTTATCCCATTCTTTCCTCCAAGATTGATAGTGGAGCTGTATGGAAACAAATTTATATGGACCTTGGCATTCCTATTTTGAATTCAGCTGCTTCCTACAATGTGAAAACTGCGTATAGAAAGTAAGTGAACTCATTTCTTTCTTAATTTGTATTTGGACATGAACTGGCTAAAGAACAAGAATTGAGTACATTTTATCAAGCTTTTATTTGAGCAACTCCTTGTCAAATGATCAAATTAGTCTGGATTCAAAGGAATGTAAGAAGCAGAGGAGACTGGGATAGGCACTAATGATGGCATCTCACTAACAATAACTCCTTTGTGCAGGAACATTTTATTATTGGTAATTTTTCTCTCCTTTTAGCCAAACCCACTTGTAGACTGTTTACTTTCTCTAAAGAAATTAAAGTTTCAGAAAAAAGCAAAACAGTAACTCAATCAACAAATAGAGTTAAGAACAAGTGAAGTGCCTACAAGTCATGTATTGTACTAAAAATTATTCTTTTAACTCAGAAATCAGAAAATTGGAAAGGAGGGGATGGTAACTTGAGATGCTACTGTTCACAGCCCACTTTTTAATCTGTTACTTTTGAAGGAACTGGTGGGGATTTCAGAAAGGGTAAACCATCCCTATGTACCCTTTTAAGTTTGATGGGAATTGTTTTTAAGGATATCCCAAAATGAATATGTATTTAAAAATCTGTAGGTATCTGTATGGTTTTGAAGAATACTGCCGTTCTGCAAACATTCAATTCCGAACCATCCACCACAATGAACCAAAAATAATTCTAGTTGAGAAAAAAGAAGAGCCAATGGAGGAAGAGGTAAAAGAAGAGCCTGAAATGTCTCCTGTAGAGGTACAGAATGAGATGGAAGAAAACAACTGTAGCAGTGAAAGTGAAAAAGAAGAACTGGAGCAGAGATCTCAACGGGTAAGCAACTGCACTGTAAAAAAAGTTGTTATAAAATAAGCAATGAATTTTGTAATTTAGTCCTTCCACCGGCTTCTCATTCTCCTCAAATACTGGCTGCATTGTCTGTTCTTGTAACACTCTGAACTTGTCCAACCTTTTCAAATGTAGTTTTATTTCCAGTATTTCCACCTGCCCTATAATAAATCCTCAGGATGGCTGAACAAATTCAACAAATTTGTCTACAGAAAGTTGCCTCTCCTAAAGCCTGCAGGATTCATTTAACAGCAAACTAGGATTGCTGTCACTAAGTGATGTGCTTGCCCTTTATAACTGCATCTCTTAGTGACAGAAATTCCAATTCAGTTGCTGTGGTAAGTCAACAACTACCTGTACACTGGCGTTCCTCAGCATGAGAAAAAGTATTACCCTCTTGTTTTCATGCTGGAGGAATATCCTTTCTAAGATGAAATCTGTCATCTGAGTTATTGCATTAACTTTATCAGGGCATTATGAAATGTAATGTATTCTTAATAAATCATGATTCCAATTCACAATTCGAGTTGCTACAGAATTTATAGAAAAAAGAGTTTCAAAGGGATTGGTATGAGCAAGTATATTTCATCTTACATCTGTATTTCCTGCTACTTCAATTAATATGACCCAGTTATTCCTACCACTGCTCTTCTAGCAGTTGTTCAAATTATAGAGTATTGAGAAAATGATAAACATTTTGTTCATTTTGAAAAAGGCTGACTTGCATACTAACTTTATAGCTTGGTTTGTGTATTGTAGTAAATCAAAGTTTAACAATGGTTTATTTCAAAAAGTAACAATCATAAAACATCCTAAATCATAAATCAAGCATGCCACATTAGAGCTGTATGTTATTAGCCACTGTAATTTCTTGTGTTCTTCTGTTGTCTGCATTCTATGAGCAGCAGAATTTATATATTACATTTCTAAAAGAAAAGCTAACTCTCTTCTATTGAGAACTATTCTGGTTGTCCATTAATTCTTCAGTAAGCCATTAATTCAGAAAAAAACATTGTTATGGAATTGTGCTTCTTGGAAAGCAACAATGCATCTTAAGCGGGATGATATTCCACTTCTTTCCTTACACAGGGACGAAGAAGACATATTCGTGATGCGTCTCTTGTTAAAAAAGAAGGTGAAGATGATAAAATACAAGATAAGCTAAAAGACAGCAATAAGGAGAACAAAGACATAGAAGAGATTTCCAGCAATGCAGAGAAGATTGAAAATGATTTGGCACTTGCAAACAGAAAGACTACATCAAAGCAAAAGGAAAAGAGAGCAAAACAGGAAGAGGAATCTGACAGGGAGTCAGATGAAGAGGAAGAGAGAAGGCAAGGAAATTTCTTCAGGCTTTTGTCTGGGTTGCTGAACATTACATGGCAATGATAATAATAACTTGTGAAGGGAGGTGGGTCATTATTTAATAGGCTCAATTTAACAGCAAGGATAGAACTATATTGGGGTCAGCATCTTTTTACCTAATCACTGCCAGGAAGTAGCAATGCGGGTTTCAAAAAAATACATGTAACATTTTTTAAACCAATCAAAATCAGTACATTTTGTAAAACTTCAGCAAAGTCCCCAGGGCATCTCATGTTAAATCTGGTAAGCTTCGATGGTTTTACAAGACTTTGGTCATTTTTATTGTCTGATAATAGCACATTAAGGCGATCTGTATTGTCAATTTCTGACTTAAATGAAGTATTAATTTTCTTTTCAAAATTAATTCATAATTTTAGCCTTTATAATTACTGAGGTCAGTAGCAGAATCTATAACTGGATTCTAATTGCTATCATCAGTTAATGTTATGTCTTAAGCTTCCTGACACAGTGCTTGCATTCTCCTTACTTAGGTGTAACTACTTTAACCTAAAGAATTCCCAGGATTGTATGCTGTTCTTTTACCCCTTCCTTTTTATAGTTCTTGCATTCCCTGCTCACCCCACTGTGGTTCCTGAAAATTCATCACAATTTTATATCATTCTAAACTTTAAAAATACAAGGATAAACTCTTAATATATATACAGTTTTTGACGTATCCTCCCCTTTTACTAGAAGAAGGGGAGGGAACCCACATGTATAGCATGGTCCTTTCTACATTATGGATGTAGCCCTGCTTTTTTAAAAAAAGAAACACATCCGTTTTCAACCATCAAAAATGGTTTGTTCCTTATCTTAATGTATGATTAAAATTAATCCTGGATTAGTAGTGATCCATATTCAGACAGTCAACCTAAAACAAGTAATCAACCTAAAACAAGTGGTTGTACCTCCAAATCTTTATGACTATAATGGAGACTGAAGAGGCTATGCTTGTTTTCATCATGCTATTTAATGCCTTTACATTATGATAAAATTCCCAGTGTCATATCAAAAGAGAGGTACAAAGCCCTGTGTTGGGTTTTCTGTGTTGTTTCAAAATGTCCTTATGACAAAACAAACCTAGTTTTTATCATTCTCTATTACCAGAACCCTAAAATTTGGATTGCTTTTGAGCAAATAGTTGAATTTTATCCTTATATAAAAGGTTTGCAAAATGCAATTAGGCATTGCAATTCTAGTGCACAGTTATAATTTCATATTGTATATTTAGGGGAAAATAGGGCTACATAAATGATACAGAGAGAGCTGAAGCACATTATATACACCTTTTCTCATTTTTTTGGTGGGGGAGTACTTCTTTTACAACAGTAATATGGGAGTACTATCTTATTCTACAAAGGCAATTTCAGTAATTGCTCCCTTTTCTCACACTAAAAATGATCATTTGATAACAGCTCTTAAAGGCTGGAACTCAAGTAAAGGCATTCCAAAACCTGAGAAAGTTGCACTTCTCTTCTGTAAGATCTCTGTGTTATCCCATATTACTACAGTGGGTATGCTGAAAAATTACTTTTATAACTTCTGAGTCTGTGGCTGAGATAAGATGTGAATTGGAATCTTTATGGTTTATGGTTTTCATATTTTTATCACATTCTGGCTTTTTTATTGTTGGATAACATGGATCCTTCTGCCTACTTAAAAAAAGAAGGTTTGAAAGCAGACAGTTCAGAATTATGGCAAGAAAGAACAATCCATTTGCTATTAGTTCAGTGGAAAAACATAATAGTTAAAGAACACTCCTGTGGGTTAGAATATGGCTTCAAGTAGATTATTCCTGAGAGAATGTAAACCTAACAAAACAGGTGCCCTCCCCTGCCCCCAATAGGCTATAGTCCTCCCTTAGGCATAAAAGCAGCTGGTCAACTTTGGGTCAGTCACTCTTAGCCCAACACACCTCACAGGGTAGTTGTGTGGAAAATAGGATGCAGGAGTATTAAATATGTTTACTAACTTGAGTTTTTTATATATAGAAGAATTTACTACTTATTTGAATCCTGTGATGTAGCGTGTTATCACCATCCTTTCAATAAAAACATGTATTTATTTATTTAAAAGTTATACACAATCATCCTGAAACTCACTCAGGGGAATGCATAACAAAAAAGTACAGGCAAAATTGTGCATCTATTGTAATATAATATTAAAATACTAAGCTAATCCATCTTGATGGTTTTTTTTCCAAAGCAAATAGCAATAGCACTTAGATTTCTATACTGCTTCACAATGCTTTACAGCCCTCTCTAAATGTTTACAGAGTCAGTATATTGCCCCCAACAATCTGGGTTCTCATTTTACCGACCTCAGAAGGGTGGAAGGTTGAGTCAACCTTGAGCCATTTAAAATCAAACTCCTGGAGTGAGCAATGAGTTAGCCTGCAGTACTGCATTCTAACCACTGCGCTACCATGGCTCTAATGGGGACCACTCAAAACTCCCAAGAGCTGCTTTCACATATATTAATCTTTTCCATTTAATTGTATTCATGCAGCATCTTAACACAGATCATAACTGCTAGGTAAGTTCATAACAAATGCAGCTTTGCAATCCATTTAGTTTCCAAAAGTCAAAATTAGAATAAAAACAAACAAAGAAAAAACCTGGTGACCAAAGTAGAGTTTTCAGTACTGCATTGATACCATGATGTCTTTAGCAACTGAAATGCATTGATTAAAGTTTCTGGAATCTTTTTTTTAATTCAAAGAGAGAGGAAAATGCAGGCCTGAGAAACCAGATTCCTCAGGATCAGAGAGCAGAACAAAAATGCAATCTGTATACAGGGCATATATTTGGATTGAGCTGTCAGTAAGTTTATTAAATTTAATTTTAGTGTCAATTGTGTATTTTGATAGATAATCCCATAGCCATTTTACAATATAATCCATCTAGACCTTTACACATGCACAGACATATCCATACATAAATATTCAGTCCTATTCTGTGATATGTTCCTGGCTAAATATTATGTTTTTCATTAAAGTACAAGAAAAAATGTAAGTCATTGAGATTAAACAAATTCATTCAGCATAATTATAGATGTTAATCACAGGGTTCAACGTCATCCCAACCTCTGAATTCTCTCTTTTTTGAAATGTAAAATTCCAGATGTAATATTGTTTGAATGACTTGATATCTACTTGGCATTGTGATATCCTAATGGATTTTGCAACTAGAAAGCTCCATTGCAAAAGTATATGAACAATTAAAATTTAGGAAAGGATTGTAAACAAAGTATAGGTAGTCCTGACTTAAAACAGGAATTGGGACAGGAATTTCTGTTGCTAAGTGACACGGTGATCAAGGACGATATCACATCACTGTACCACTTAGTGATGGTAGTTCCAGAACTTTTGGTTGCCATTGTTAAGAAAGTCCATTGCTGCCATGGTTTTTATTTTTAAACTCCCACCAGCTTCCCTATTGACCTTGCTTGTTGGAAGCCAGCCGTGAAAGTTACAAGGGGTAATCATATGACCATGGGATGCTACAAGCCAAGCGGCCAGTATGATCACGTGACTGCAGGGATGCAGTACCTGTTGTGTAAGGTACCACTCGTTCAGCACTATTGTACGTTTGAATAGTTGTTGAATGAGTGATGTAAGGAGGAAAACCTATAGATGTACAGGCAACTATAGATAATGAATAGATTAGGTCCAATATGCTTCTACACCTCATTAATTGAAAAGCATTATGAAAATTTGGAGTAGGTAGGTACTGAAATTGAAAAAAAGCTAATGATTGAAAAGTGTTAAGTGAATTTTAAGATAGCATATGTGAGAAATTAAAAATGCATCACTGTGTAAAACCTGCAAAACTTTTTATCTGGAACATTGTGCTACAGAAAACAATAAAAAGTGTATTACAATACCATGCAGTTTCTGCATGAAATTATTTGCTGTATAAGGAATAGCTACTACACATATTATCATTTTAGTTTTTAACTTTTTATTTCATAACCAATTTAGAACTACCATATGGAAGGATGATGCACAAGTAAAAGAAGTATCGTAAGTGGTAGGGAACCACTTCAGAAAACTTCAGTGCAGTAATAAAAGTTAGTCATGCAAAGCTGATCATAGTTTTCCTTGCGACTGATCTGGGCGTTGCCTTTTGCTAATCCTTGACATGGGATTGATCAGATGTGTGTAGAAGATTCATTACTTGGAAAGTGCAGGTATATCAAGATTTCCTTTCCGAGTCATTTTTCTTAAAGGAAACAATGGCAGCACTGTAGGTGACTTGAAAAGAGTGGCATGAATGGGGAAAGTCACAATTGTCTACATTTGGCCTCTTAATTAATTGATACCTTGTTGTCTATTCTGCAGCAGGGAAGAACTTGAAATTCGAGAATCGGAAGGGGAGGAATGTGAAGAAGATTCAGAACCTTGTCTTACAGGAACCAAAGTAAAAGTAAAATATGGTCGTGGAAAAACACAAAAAATCTATGAAGCCAGTATTAAAAGTACAGAAAACGATGAAGGAGAGATTTTGTATTTGGTGCATTATTATGGCTGGAATGTTAGGTAAGAAGAACGATTACCTGAACTGAATATTGATTGCTACCTATAAAAGTTTAAGATGGACTGTTCAGGTCTATTTCAGATGCCTATAGTATTTCAGTTCTGCTCCCACTCTTTTTTTCTTGAATATCAATGTTCTTAAATATGATCATACAAATATTGTCATATTGGCTCTGTTGAAAGATGGGAACCTGAGTTACAATGAGATATTTTTCCCTAAAAAAAAGTCATAGAGAATTGCCCTTCCCTTCGATTTGCATATGGTAGTGTTGGTAGAGGTTGGCTCTACATGTAAAATTCGCTGCTCTACATGTTCATGTTCAAAATCAGTAATTTCATAATACATGGGCAGAATCTGTCCTGTCCTTGCTATCCCAACAATTTTTAATCAAAGGCACATAGCTTTGTTTGTAAAAAAAGGAGAAAGAATAAGAGTTGAAAATTTGTATCAGATTATGTGGGAAAATTTAACAGTTCTGCAATAAGTTATTTATTTGCCAATTGTACTTATCGTTTGAAGTAGGAAGTAGGGTTTATTTATTTGCCTGCTTGCTTATGCTAAATCAGAACAGGAGTTTTAGTTGCTAGGATTTTACATTCAGACTTAAAATTTAAAGGGATAATTCTTAGAATTCTGGATGTTAACATGTAATTCCAGATTGCAGGTTACAAGTTACTCTTGTAGTTACTTTTGCAAAAGAAGTGAAATTTACCTCTGTGATTTTGCACTGAGGTAAATGGATGCAATATTCCTTTCCTTGTAGATATGATGAATGGGTAAAAGCTGATAGGATTATTTGGCCTGCAGAAAAAGGAGGACCAAAGAAGAAGCAAAAGAAAAAAGCAAAAGTAAGTAATGTTCATAAATTATTTTTCACATCTAAGTAAATTTATAAAAATCCTTCCCTTATTACTATTTTCAATGTATTTGAAGTAAGAGAAAATGTATCATCATTAAGACCAGGAAAATACCCATTTGGATAAACCCAGGTTTTTCTGGAAAGTTTGTGAGTAAATTGAAGGGATGCTTCATTTTTTTCATGAAATAAAATATTGAGGTGCTTAGAATTATATGACTGAGAGCTCTGATTTTCCAAAGGGTTAATTTGATTTTTCAAAGCAGATCTAGGGAACTCCTATTCCACAAATGGAGATCTGTTACTTGACACTGGTTGTATCCTCTGCTGAGCAGAAGCTATACAGTGGATATTTTCGTGCATTCTGATGGAAAAGTCTAAACTTCCTATGACAATGAGATCATTTATGTTTGTATTCAGAGTAAAGAAGACTCTGAAAAAGATGAGAAGAAAGAGGAGGAGAAACAGAAGGGAAAGCGTGGACGTCCTCCTCTGAAATCAACTCTTCTATCAAATCTTTCTTGTGGTCTGTCTAAAACTCCTAATAGTGACAGCAAATCAGGAGTGAGAAGTGCACGCAGTAGCCTGCTGGATTGTTCACCCTTGCTTAATGGGACAGAAGGTACTTCTGCTTACATGTCATGTGGTGTGACAGTCAGTTTTTTGCTCAGTTGCTCAAGCTGGCAGTGGGGCACATTAAGGTAGAAACAGTTTTCTGATTTTAAAATCAACACACTCTTGTGTGTGAAAATATACAAATAATTGCAGAATTATTAAATGTAGTGCTTTTGCTCTCTACTTCTGTATTATAGCCTCTTTAATTTTTTTAGGTATGCCTCGCAGGCAAACCAGACGTAGCTCAGGAATGTTGGATTCTGACAGAGGGTCAAATGGTGAGAATTTTTTTTAAATAAACTCGGGAGAAATTTCACAAATTTGGGGAAAGGGCAAATACCAACCTTTAAATGAAGAGATATACGGTGCTATCTTCAATGAAAAAAGAATTGAGTGTATATTACTTGCCACTTACTGACATAATGAACACTTCCAGTTACATGAAAGACTTATAAAACAGGTGCACAACACTGGAGGCTGAGAGGTGTACTTGGCTTTAAAGTGATGCCTGGGTCTGGACAAAAATAATTTCAATTTATACGTAAATATACTTTTCACTAACATAATCCTACAGTGCCCACATGCACACGCGTGCGCGCACACGCACACACACACACACTCAATCCAAAGATGATAGGAGGTTTACTCACTTTATGACATAACCCCAATTAATACCCTTTTAAATTATATTTTGTGATATTTTTTAGAAATTAAAGGGGGTATTTTTTGTCCACAGCGCCTCATTAGAGGCCAAAGACCCACTGAAACAAAATGATTTTCAATGCTAATGAAAATATCAGAAGAGAAAGACTAAATGTGCCACTGGAAATAGCATGTTTCATAATGCAAGGACTACCACAGAGAAATATTGAAATTCTATTCTTTTAATTTTATCTTACATTAGAAATTAAAAATTAGGTGGCAACTTTTGAAAGGATTTCACTAAAAGTTCTAGAATAGCCACATACAGCCCTTCAGTTTGTAAGGCCTGCCATGTAAGTTGAAGTCTTTTCTTTCTTTATTAAATATTAAGCTGGGACATGACTTGAAATATGAAAAAATGAATTTTCTTTCTGATATTTTATGTATTTTGCAATTACAAATTACTAAAGATTGCTTAAACATTTTGTATGTTTTTAGATAGTTCTCATTGGAGTACTAAAAACAAAAATTGCTTTGAACATTTTGCTTTTTCTATGTAGTATATAAATACCATATTTATGTAGATTTCAGTCTGAATTTCTACCTTTTCGTCCTTTGTTTTTAATAGACTCCATTTCATCAGATAGTGAAGCAGATGAAGCTTCTGAAAAGAACATTAATGAAGAATTTTCTCCAGCTAGTTTTGAAATGGAAAATGAAAAACAAACAGTTGATAAGCCTGTTGAAGATATTGCAAAGATCTCACAAATGCTGAAAGAGAATGATCAGAATCAAGTTCATCCTTTAGAAAAATTGAAGTTAGAAGGTGAAGAGAGTGAACAAGTGGTTCAGAATTGTGGAAGTAAAAATGATCAAATAGAAGATGTGAAAAGGGAGGTAGAGAAATCACCTAAAGGAAAAGGCCGGAAGAACCGAACAAGAGATTCTTCCCTAGAGAATTCAAAGAATACGTTACTAAATCAGGAAGAAACAACCAATGAACCTGTAGCAGAATCTGAACGATTAAATAGTTCTTCCTTGGAAAATAAAGGTTTGAGCTCTACTTCTGAGAATGAAACAGATCTCTGGGCAAAAGATAAGAAGCTTATGAAAAGAAAAGTGATAGAACAGCCATCACCTGACAAAAGGATACGACAAGAGGGTGAGCTGACTGTGCCAAATATTGTGACTGAAGAGAAAGCAAATGAATGTTATGGGGCAGAAGAATGTAAGGTTTTCAGTGGTGATGACTGTCTTCGAAATGAGAATGAAGAAATGCCATCATTGGTGGCAGAATCAGATCAACGGCTCCATGTTCGAGAAAGTGAACCCTTTGATTGTTCTTCAGAGGAAAACCGTAGCACACTGTTGAAAGATGAAGATGACTCCATGCCTCAAATTGGCCCTGAAACTCTCCTTTGCCATGAAGTGGACTTGGATGATCTTGACGAAAAGGACAAGAATGGGTCTGAAAGTTTGGTTGCAGAAAAACAAGATGGTAGTAACCTTACTTCAAATCCCCCTATGTTACCTTCTGTGATCCAGCCAAATTTCTCTGTTGCCTCACCTCTAACGTTCAGTCAGGATGAATCACCAAGCATAAAAAGTGAAAGTGACATGACCATTGAAGTGGACAGTGTAGCTGAAGAGTCTCAAGAAGGCCTCTGCGAGAATGAATCTGCCAATGGGTTTGAAGCTTCCAGCAATTGTAGCATAGCTGGTCCAGAAATTGGAGAAAAGGGTAAGGACTACCTATTCTAAGTACAAAGTTTCTTTGTGGTGACTTAAATTAATTGAAAATGCATTTTACAATATACTAAAAGATCAGAAACTAAGCCTTTTGTCTAATTCCTCATTTAGCTTTTTGAAGACAAATGTGGGACTTCTCACATTTTAGTTCATTTTTACCCCACCCAGACTTATAACTGTGATGGTGAACCTATGGCATGTGTGTCATAGGTGGCACGTGGAGCCATATTGGTGGGCATGCAAGTGTTGCCCTAGCTCACTTCCAGCCTGCATGCGCGTGCCGCAGTGGTGGGTTGCTCCCGTTTCGGTCCGGTTCGCTAGAATAGGTAGCGGTGACGCTGTGACATCACCGAACCGGTTCTAAGCGTCCCGGACCTCCC
>JANHFM010002396.1:247837-259328 GCA_032468115.1 Grayia smithii | reverse complement strand
GTTTGTGTCTTGTTCTAGGGCAAAGCAGTGATAGTGAAGATCTGCCTGCTCTTGACAGCTCAAGTAAATGTACCCCTGTAAAGCATATTGGCGTAACGAAGCCACAGAAGCTCAATCGATCGCCTGCCAGAGTGGTATCTCCTAATATCAAAGATGGGGATAAGGAGAAGCAGAGAGAGAAGAACCATCATGTTTCCCCAAGAGTGTACAAATGGACTGTCCAGCTTAGTAAGTCCTTTGTATAAATAGACACATATGCAGTGGGTACTTTTTATTCTGTTTCTGTTCTAAATTGATTAATAGTTAGTAAAATGGCCCCTTCCTTGTGCTAAAGGATGGAAATGAGCTTTGATCACTATAAGCAAAACACCGGACTTATTGTTCCTATTTGATTTTCTTAACTAGCTGTAATACTACTATGGTAGTATAGTTTTCGTGATGGCAGTTCCAGTACTTCTGATTGATTGGTTTTATGAATCCTGTGCTATTAAGCAAAATGTTACATGGTTGCTGTTTGCTACCTCCTGCGAGCTTCCCCATGACTTTGTTTGTTGGAAACTGGCAATAAAATTTGCAGTTATGTGGCTGTAGGACACTGGGACCATCAGAATTTTGAGGACTGGTTGTAGGTACCACTTGTTCACTGCCCTCGTAAGCTCAAGCAGTCATTGAATGAATGGTTGCTAAGCAAGGACCACCTGTATATGTAACAATCGCACTTTAGTGCAGTATTTTAGGCTTGTGCTAAAAATCGTTTTGCTGATATTTGATTGTATAAACAGATGAATTGGACAATATGAGCAGCACAGAGAGAATCTCATTTCTCCAAGAAAAACTACAGGAAATCAGGAAATATTACATGTCTCTAAAGTCAGAAGTAGCGACGATTGATAGGAGAAGAAAACGATTGAAAAAGAAGGACCGAGAAGGTAAGCTTTGCTATATTCATATGCATGAGTGGTCTGGCCATAACTTCCATACATCTTTTGCTCCTAGATATTGATTTACAGCTTTTCCATTATCATTCAGTGGGAAAAAATTAAAATCCATAATTAAGAAAATTATGCTTACCTATAATTCCAGGAAGAAAAGTATATATCAGGAAAATGCAAAATAAATCTTGCACAGTGGGGTCAAAATACAAAATATTTGAAGTGCTGGTCCCTTGATATGTGGTTGATCTTATTTATTATTTAATCTTTACATTGAAATTGTCCTGCGCATTGTTTAGAGTTTGTTATAATTGAAGTGGCATGTAAATTTAAATAATTAGCCTGTTCTGATATGTGAACATTACCAAATTCTAAACCCCAGTTCTGAGATGCATTACAGCTGGTTGTTTCCAGATATTTAAGGCTTCAACTTAAGCTACTAGTTTTTTGGCATCTTTCAGACAGTTTACTGGCCTGGTAGCAGATAACCTGCAGCATGTTGGAGACTTAACACAAAACTTCCCAGTTTGGGTAGATGATTTGGGGTGGGAGTAACATTGTATTATAGTACCAAAGAAAATTGACAGCCATTAACATGGAAGCACATTTTTTTTCTTATTTTACAGTGTCTCATACTGGAGCTTCCATGTCCTCTGGCTCTTCAGACACTGGAATGAGCCCATCCTCACCCTCCCCTCCACAGAGTGTGCTTGCTGTTGAATGCAGGTGATACTGGTCATTATCTCTGCTTCATGTAGCAAATTGCTGCCATGGACAGAAATCTGAAAATCTAACAGAAAGCACCCAGTTGGTTTGACATTGCCAAGTATATTGTGTATACTCTTCCACTGCTGGACTTGTCTGTCTCTACTCCTTTGTGCCCCTTCCTCTATTTTGTCCATATAGTTTTTTTAAAACAACACATTTTATTGTGGAGAATAATCTAATTGGCAACTAAAGATTTATGGGTGCACTTAAGACACCTCTGTCTTATGCTTTGTTTTTTTTACTTTGCTTTAAACAGAAAAAGGGCACTTAATCTGATTCGAAAACACAGGTATCCAGTGAAGCATTGGGCATTGTAAAAAAAACAGCTTTCTTTAAATAAAAGAGTAAGTGCACCAAAAATGGCATCAAAATAAGTTAATCAGAAAATAATTACTGCTGCACTTTTTTCACCGAACTATATCTTAATTCTGAGCGAGAGTCCCACCTTTATTTTTATTTTTTGGAGATGCAGTTGCTTTGTACAGACCTGCCAAAGTAGGTACTCAGCATTGTGCCCAGTTTTAAATTGGACAAAATAAATTGTGAAAGGAAGCGTAGTTGACTGGAAACTACCGTCTTAATGAGTCTTCCACTTTTTATAGGATTTTTCGAGCACATGATTATGCAAATATTTTAATGTTTAATGTTTACAGTGGAATTGTGAATAGGTTTTCAGTGGACTATCTTATCCCTTGGCAAAAGTATTTTGTCTTTTTCTATGTAATTTCAGAGTTTTTATTTTGTTACAAAAGGCAAAAAATAAAATATATAACAATGAAGTTATTTAACAAAATTTCTAAAGCAGATTTTTTTGTGTAAAATAAGGTATCTTGTGACTTGTTAAATATATTTATTCAGACATTGGATGTTGTATTTTTATGTATTTTTTTAAAAAAGAATAAAATTGGGGAGAAAAATTCTAAATTAGGCTCACTCATTCAATAAAAAATACTTCATTTAAAGAGTTCATATACACATGGCTTTATGTATCAGCCATACTCGTATATGGAGTCCTTTTGTCTATTCAATCTTTCACAGTGTACAACTATAACCCGACACTCTTTCTTGAAAACTTTGGCAGCCCTCGTACTTCTGTTGCTTCTGAGGAACAAATTTCTTGGGTTGCCCTTACAATACTTTGTCACAATTTTTCATTTGTTGCATTGCTGAAGTGAGTTATCTGCCAAAGTTGAGATGTAAAATGACTGTTTTAGCTGTGGATTGTTCCCACAGACTGAAAACAGTTTGTAAATAACTCCATAAACCATGTATTTAAGACGGTTTGCATAGAATTGTAAATAATGATTTTTAATCAATTTTTAAAATTCATCTTTGTACAATGAAAAGGGGAGTTCTGCCTTTTTCCTTGTTAATATGCTGTAGAGTTACAACAGATTCTCTAGATTGTCAGATTATTAAACATTCACAGTATCTGAAGGTCTCAAGTGGGAGACATGTAAAGGGGTCATTTACTTAAGGCTCAATGTCGCCTACAGTTCCATTTTACCAATTTGTCAACCTGTGATTCCAATTCCTTCCATTTTCACAGAGAACTAAAGAAAAAAGTACTCTTGTAAATGCACTTTTTCTGTCTTTTTCTTAAGCAGAGCTATTTCAATGTATGATACAAATTAAGCTCACTTGTGAGCATTAATAAAAGTTACATTTTTAAACTTAGGCCTTATTTTATTTTTTATAGTAGTTGACTTTGTATATTCGCTGTCAAATCCAATTGTTACAAGAAGTATAGAATCAGATTGTGAGGATCAATTGATAAAGGTAATGGTAAAGGTTCCCCTCGCACATATGTGCTAGTCGTTCCTGACTCTAGGGGGCGGTGCTTATCTCTGTTTCAAAGCCAAAAAGCCAGCGCTGTCCGAAGACGTCTCCGTGGTCGTGTGGCCAGCATGACTAAACGCCAAAAGCGCATGGAACGCTGTTACCTTCCCACCAAAGGCGATCCCTATTTTTCTACTTGCATTTTTTATGTGCTTTTGAACTGCTAGGTTGGTAGAAGCTGTGACAAGGAACGGGAGCTCACCCCATTACGTGGCACTAGGGATTCGAACCGCTGAACTGCTAACCTTTAGATTGTCAAGCTCAGGGTCTAAGCCACTGAGCCACTGCATCCCCTTTTTAATTATTTAATTATTAATTGATAGCATGGTGCTAATAGTCTCACAGAGAATCGTAGAAAGGATAATGCAGGTAGTCCTCGACTTATGACCATTCATTAAACACTTCCAACCATCACATGGGTTAGGATTACATGATCAATATTAGGGTGTTTGGCAGCTGGCATGTATTTATGATGGCTACAGCATCTTGGGGCTCATGGGATTGCCATTTGCGATCTCCAAGGGGCTTCTGACAAACAAAGTCAATGAGGGAAGCTGGATTTGGTTAAACAATCATGATTTATAGCCACAGCAAATATATATATATAGATATATAATCACAGCAAAAAAAAAAGTGCTAAAATCAGGCACAACTTACTTTTACTTGGCTGGTCTCAATTCTAGTGGTAAATCAAGGACTACCTGTATTTGTAATACTTCTATCACCATTACTTATAATCAAAACTCAGAGCAAGTAAAAACAAATATAGAATTACCACTTCTATTCATTTACTGGTACTTATTCTTGCTCACAACCACCCATTCGTATCTAATTCAAAATCTAATTAGCCAGGCTAGTTTCAGAAAAAATGAGGCACTTAGCTCCATCATGTTACTGTGTGGTGGATTTGAAATATTACAGTTCCCACCCACTACTGACATGCCAGTCCTAAGGTTAGCTTTTTTTCAAGCCATTTGATACTTTTCTCACGTGAATGATACAGCTTTTTCTAGTTCATTTATATTGTAACATGTTTGAAAACCATCTTGTTTTATCACTTTAGATATCTCATTCTTTTCATTTGTTGCAAAATTGGAAATCTTCCAGAATAAATCCTGCTTTTTATTGCACACAGTATTCTGAATAGGTCACATATACTTTCATACATGCCTATTCATACCTTCAAACAAGTAACATGGCACAAAATCTATTTTTTTAACATGTGCACCAAACAACTACAAATCAATAAACTTAATTACTGTATCAATGTGGTAACATCTTAGGATAGTTATTCTATCAAAATTATATATTGGAACGAGGAGAGCAATTTTCAGTGGTCAAGGCCTCCGCTACAAAATTTTTGAGGGTGCCGAGGGCTACAAAATTGGTAGCACTTCATCATAATTGAGCAGGACTGGTGTTTGGGCTTTTCTGCAACACTGGTTTCCTTAATTTAAGAACTGTGTTATACTTCGTATCTATTTCCCATTTCAATATGTAGAGATAACAGCTTTCAATTTTTAGTAATACTTTAATAGGTTAGAAGGCTTAAGAGGATATAGCTTGTCTTCCTTAAACTGCAACTACATGAATAGGCAAAACTGTCAGAATGTATTTCCTTTATGGGAAAAGGGGTCTGTTTTAATGAACAACTAGGAATTAGATTTTTCTAAATAAAGCCTAATAGAATAAATTAGATCATTATTGTACCAATAACTGTGAGCAAATTTTTAGAATTTTGTAAGGTTCAGTCTTAAAGAGAAGTCAATTTTGGATGGTGAGAGAAAAAATTGATCCTGATTCTGAAAACTGAACTGCTCTACGGCAAAAGTTAAAGCAAATAGTTAGTTACTACAAATTAATTAGTTACTACTACTAATTATTACTACAAATAATTAGTTACTACTTGAAATGGATAGTAAAACAAAAAATAGATAAACATTCTTATGCTATACATTTCTGTCTTCCATAGCATCTATTCTTCCAAGGTTAGCAATCAGTTCCTTCAGTTAAGCAGTCATCTATTAGGATTCCAGCTATGTGCCTTTTCTGTAGCCTCCTGCCTTCTGGAATGAGGTTCTTCCTAAGATCCAGAGGGCACCTATTTTTGCTCAGAAAGCAGTGAAGACCTGACTCCTCACATAGGCCTTGGACAATTACACCTGCACTGTTGCACTTGTCATTTTTTAATGGTAATTTCTTCTGAGCTGCCCAATATCAATGGAAATTGGGCAGTATGTTAAATAATAATAAATTCAAACAGACAAGCACCTGCCGTAACATTCTGAAAAAAATGTAGCCCAGAAGATCCATCTCCACAAGAAGGAATCCCAGCAATTTACTGATGTATGAATTAATGAAACAGACTGGCACACCAACCTTGGCAGTTTTGTGAATTCATGTTTTCCCTGTGCAGCCTTTTTAGAGTGAATAAGCTCTTAAGATTTTAAATACATCATAACCCCTAAATGTCTGAAGTTCTATTTACGTTTCTGTTGATAATTAAATTCAGGGAATTATTTGACATGATTTTAGTTTCTCATTTTAAATTAAGACACATTCTCTTTTGCTATATTCAAGTATCCATAATAATGATAGTTATCATTATCATACAATTATGAATTTGCATGCAAAAGTGAAAAAATGACCTGTTTTGCAACAATGGGTTGTTAGCAAGTAGAGGCAGTTAACATTTGAATTAGGTTTTTTTTAAAATGAAGAGAATGTTTAAGAGAATGTTGAACAATCTGATTATATTCTTTTAAAGTTTTGTTTATAAAATTTCTAGCTCTACTTAGATATTAGATAATAATTAGATATTATATTTTCCTAATTCTGTTCATTTGTGAAAAAGCTAGTTTTTGTTAAATCAGCTACTACAATAAAATTTCACCAGCATGGTAAAAGAGCAAGTATCTAGATTTACTTCAGTTAGGTAGCTGCTCTTTTAGGGGCTTTTTTAAAGAATTGTGGTGATAACTGAATTGCTCACATTCCTGATGTACCAGACAACAAAGACTTTGGCTGTAAACACATAAATTGAAAATGTGTTAGATCAGAGTCCTGGTTTCAACACAGTAAGGTTATTCAATAAATTTCCTATTATTGCTGCCCATTTTCTGCCAAAAGAATGGCCTTTGTCCCATTTCTGACCCTCAAACTTTAAATTAAGGTAGATGAAACGTTTACAAACTCCACCCTGAAAAAAACCAGTGAATGAATACAGGATCAATTTAAATATGATTATTCCCTTAAGACTCTGATCAAGCGGTAGAAACTCACATACTTTGTGCAGAGGATGTAAGTGGCTGATAATCTAAAAAAAAAAAAAAAAAAAGCCTAGGCTTGACAGAATCCAGGGAAGAAGGGAAAGAGACCGATAAAGGGAGACGGGAGCCACAAGGATAAGGTCCTAAAATCCCTTTGGACAAGCTAAGGATTGTTGCTAAGAGAAATCGAGGGAGAAAACGGGTCGGGCCAACTGTTTGGCAACTAACCGAACATAAGTGTGTGTGTGTGTGAGAGAGAGAGAGATCCTGTCTATTGCTTTATTTCTTCTAACCAAGCCCTCCTCCAGTGATCACAGCCCAGTGGCTGCTTCGCGGAAGGCGGGAGGGAAGGCTAAGCTAGGCAGTTCTGCATTTAGAAGCGCCGCCGAAGCCTCCCTCCCTTCCTCAGACTGCTCCGGCGATCGGGAGAAAAAGGAGGCGGAGGCTGCCCCGCCATGGTATGCTGGTCGCGGAGCGCCCTACTGTGGCTGCTGGCGGGCGCCTGTGGCCTGGCTTTGCTCGGCTATTGCGTCTACTTCGACCGAAAGCGTCGAAACGCCGCAGACTTCAAACAGAGGCTGAGAGAAAGTAAGTCGCGCTGGAGGGAGAGTGGCCGCCCCTGCGGTCTTTTCCCCGCCTTAGGAAGGAGGCGTGGCCAGGAATGCCCTGGCTAGGAATGGCGGGGAGGGGAGAAAGACACCCGGGTTGTCCGAAAAGGGTCAAGAGACCGGCGTCCTTTTGCAGGCCCTTTTAAGCTGGAGGAGTCAGCCCTACGCTTCCTTATCAGCCTGGCCGTGATTTCCCCAGTCCGGTACGCGGCAGGGCCGATGATTTGGAGGGTGGTGCAGGCTGGGGACGCTTCTGGAAGGGAAGAGATATTTGGGGGTGGAGTTGAACTGCGGTCGAGCCCCTCCAATGGGTGAGTGAAAAAAAGGTGAAATTAGGGCTGTAAACTCAACTCTTTTTATCTATGGAGACTCTCAGTCATCCAGGTCATGGTTGTCCCAAAGGTGCTTTTTCAACAGGCAAGTGAACGTTCTTCTTTTTCCTTGAAGACGTTTTGCTTCTCATCCAAGAAGCTTCTTCAGTTCTGAAGTCTTTCTCTTCTTCCTTTGTCTTTCCCATATGGCAGTGATCCATAGCAGCCTCTGTCCCAGTTATATACTGTATAAAAAATAACAGACATACCGCTGGAAAACAAGCATGTCTTCCTTCTGTTGAGACATAAAGCAATAATTAAGTCCTTGGCCCTTTACTCACATAGCCCATTATTATCATCACACTCACAATGGCTGGTAGTGGTTTCTCAGGAGAAGTTCACAAAATAGCCCGATTAGACTAATCTGTAGATGCTTAGGGTAAACCCTCATACTCTTTTAGGTATAGATGTATGTGTTTTATATGCTCCTTTCCTCCAGAAGCTCAAGGTGACCTATATAGCATTCACAGTTTTTCCTTACACCCTTAGATCCTCTGCCTATATTGTATTAATTTATTAATTTTTCATTTCATCCTACTTTTCAGTGGCCAAAGAAAATCTGTTTGGTGATAGAAGGTGAATCTAATGGAATAGTATTACGATCAATGCTATTTCAGTATTATAAATATGTTTGGCATTTTATCGCATTCAATTTTATTTATGTTTCCTTATATCTATGTATAAAACATTTCAATAGTTCATGAATGAATATTACAAATAAGGAAGAAACCTCCTTCCACACCAGCCATGCACATCTCCCATTTCAATCCTATACAGATTACATTGGATCAATAGAGTTTATTGTGACATTTATATGAATAGAATTTAAACTCAGCAATTTACCTTCGAGAGATCCATCAGATTGAAGATGTAAATGGCTACTCAAGCACATTACAGTAGCAACTTTTTTAAAAAAGTACTCTTGAAGTACTTTAAAGTACTCTTGAAATTTCAAAAGAGAAATTGGGGAAGTAATTTATTAGGAAGGAATACCAGATGATAGTAATAATTATATTCCCATGACATTATACTTGAAAAGTAAATTATGATGCTTACAAATTACATTACACATTTTTGCCCATGAAGCATTTAGTTAATACTGATCAGTATTTTAGCAGTAAATCCTTTAAAACAGGGTCCCCAAACCCTGGGAAATGGACTGGTACCGGTCCACAGTCTTTTAGGAACTGGGCCACGCAAGCGAGCAAAGCTTCATCTGTGCATGTGCAGGATCTAGGTTGCATGTAACCATCGCCCACCCACCCAGCCTGTGGAAAAATTGTTTGCTACAGAATCAGTTCCTGGTGCCCCAAAGATTGGGCACTACTTTAAAGTATTTAACAAATTTATATGCTGCTTATCTTACGATTTAAGGTGACAATGAGCAGCTTACAACATAATAATACATATGGAAATAAAAACTATTTTAAAATATAAAAACATTTTAGCATTACAGGAGATTAAAAAACAAAGCATGGTTTTCGAGTGGATGTGACCTCTTTGCTACTACAATAGCCCCTCGCAGCCAACATCTTCTCTACCAGGCCCCCCTGCCAACCAGCATAGCCAAGTTTCAAGGCATTTCCTGAAAGCCAGGAGAGAGAGGGCAGATCTCATCTCCTGTGGCAAGATGTTCCAAAGGATGGGGGCCATGGCAAAAAAGGTGTTTCTCCTGGACTTCACCAGTCTAAATTTCTTGGCTAATGAGGTCTGCAGTAGGGCCTTTCTGTCAGCACTCATTGGGCCAAGATGGCTCCTAAAGTATCCTGGACCTATGCTATAAAGGGCTTTAATGACCAACACCTTGAATTGGATCCGGAAACAAATCAGCAGCCAATGCAGCCCAGGTAATAGTGGTATTACATGTACCACACTAGGGGCCTCCAAAACTCTGCACTGCTGCATTTTGGACATTGTAGCTTCCAAATATTCCATTGCATGTTGTGCATATTGCAATAATCCGAAAGAATACCAGTATTATGGGTGACTGAATACAGAGCCTCATAATCCAGAAAAGGGTACAATTGGCTCACAACCTGAAGTTGTGCAAAGGACTTCCTAGCCACAACTGTCACCTGTTCTTCGAGCAGGAGTCATGAGCCTAGGAGATCCCCCAAGATCTGCACTGTGTCTGTCTGAGGTAGTGCCTCCCCATCCAGAACTAAAGATAACAGAACTCTTGATCCCGTGGCTCTGCATATCCACAGCTACTCCATCTTACCAGAATTCAGTTGAAGCCTGTTGTTCCCCATCTGGGCTTGGATGCAGGACCACAGGATTCAAATGAACTCTGATAACACGGAGTGACTGTGGATATGCAGAGCCTTGGGAACCAGAGGTTTATCATTCTTAGTTCTGGGTAAGGTGGCACTATGAACGGTAGCCACAACGTTACTTAGAAGACTAAGTATGGAGATGTAAAGCTGAGTAGCATTGGCATATTGATTATATTTCATCCGGCGATGTTGGATGATCTCACCCAATAGCTTCATGTAGATGTTAAACAGGAGCAGAGAGAGCCCTGAGCCCTGTGGTACCGTACAAAGGAGCAGGTGTGGGCTGGACTCTTGCTTCCTATCAACACCAGTTGAAACCAGCTATGGTAAAAGGAACTGAGCCCACTGTAACACTGCACTGCCCAGTCCCAAAGAGAAAAATTGGGAAATTCTTAATCAGACTTCCCTGCAATTTTAATAATTCCACACAGACTCTAGGCTCAATTTTTTTCTATCACATGAGCTTCCTACTTTGTTGTTTCTTTATTTAGGAAATATATTTATCTAGAAGAAAAAAATTTGAAAATCTAAATATTTAACCTTTATAAAATAGTAGTAAGGAAAGAAACCAAAATTTTATTTTATTTAAATATTCTCATAGCTCTAAGCTATTAAAAGTAGTTACTAAATATTTCATATTACTCTTACAGAAAGAAGAAAAGAACAGAAAAAAGCAAAAGAGTACGAAGCAGAGGTGAAAAATAATCTTTGGAAATCCTGCAGATTTCTGATAGCCTAGCCTTAAAATACAAAGACTATATATTTAAGCTCCACATGAACATTGTAATAGTAGCCATAATTAAATGTCAGAACCCAACTCTTATTTCTATTGTAAATCAAAAAGGCAGCAATAGATTAAGAACCTTCTAAGTAGAGGCCAAGTGACAGCTGGAACAGAGCCGATTTTGATGCCTAAATGTCCATTATTGAATTTGTGCAAACATTTTACTTTTAACACTCTTTTCTGATTTTAATGTAGTTGATGGGGAGAATTGGATTTAATGTAGTCATTTTTAAATTGGAGTAGTATTTTAAAAATGTGAGAAGGCCAAAATTGTTAGCTGTAAACATTTTTAAATATATGTGTTGTTCGTTTATTTCATAGAATTTTATTAGCACTTTAAGAATATTGGCAGAGCTTGGAGGTAATTTAAATACTGTCTACAGTATTTAAACCATAGGCAAAACAAGCAATGATAAACATGATCCTAAATTATTTTATCAAGGATGGGCGGTATAGAAATGAGATAGACAGACAGACAGATAAGACAGACAGATAGATATTACATGCAATTAATGAATATTTACTAATTGTATGTAGCAACCTAGAACTAAGGAATTTCCTGACACATTAGAACAATTAATCAGTGGAACAACTTGCCTCCAGAAGTTGTAAATGCTCCAACACTGGAAGTTTTTAAGAAGAGA
>JANHFM010002396.1:154103-167688 GCA_032468115.1 Grayia smithii | reverse complement strand
TGAAGAGCTGTAATATCTAAAGGAAAGATCTTTTTTATTATATATATATTTATATATATTTATGTATATATATATATTTATTGTTTTGTATTGTATTAATTGTAAGTATATGTATATGTATTTTATATGGTATGTTTTATTGTGTAAGTCTTTTATGTTTTAATAAAGGTTAAATTTTCAAAAAAAAACCAAAACATTTTTTGTCTCAATGTCCGCTCTTTTCAAAACATCAGAAAAAAGATTTTCCTTGATCATGTTGATGTTCATTTGCACGCAAACTCACTTCATATGTCTAGTTTAGTGGTGGCAGTGTGCAATCCACAATCTAGTATCCAAAGTTCTCTAGAAGAAATCAGTTGAATGACTGATAACAAAAGCTGTTCCTTTTCTGCAACTTGTGTCAAAATGAGAATGAGAGGAGAAAATAGAAGTCTATGAAAGAGAAGCAAGGAGTCTTGAAGAGAGATGTTTTAACTTCCTTCAGTTATATATACTGTGTTACATCCAGCAAGTTATGCCCAAGATGACAGTATCCCTCAATAGCAAAGATAAAGGATTGACCCATGATGTTCTAATATCTTACATGAGAATAGGATGCAGAATAGCACCCAGATGTGTAATAAAGAACTTGGCTTTTTTGAGACTCTTAACTCTCAGCAAGATTGACTGGAGGTAGATCTTTTGGAGGCATATTATGGGCAGTCCAGGTGACGACTTCAAAAACTAACCCCCATCCTCTGGAATACAACATTGAAAGAAAAACTTTCATGTCAGTTTTGATCAGCTAATTATTAGTCTCTGAGGCACAACTTGGAACAGATTACATAAATCTTCTGCCATTGCATAGCCATGCTAGTTAATTAAGTGAGGAAAGAGTTTTCAATCCTTTAGAATTGAAGAGAAAATGTAATTTGCTCTGCATATTAATGAGAAAGGAAGATTATAATTTTGCTTGCCTTGAAAATAATGCAAACCAATCCAAAGCCTGATTCTGGAACGCAACCCACATTTTCAGGTTCCTTAAATATAATCTACAACCATGAGCCTTGCATTTGCCAAATTTACATCCAATCATTGGATGTCATAGTATAACAATGAATTCCTGCTCTGTGTTTACTTTTAGGTACAGTTTCAGACAAAGTTAGCTAAGCATCTGCTATATTGAGCCAAAAAGAGAGAGAGAAAGAGAGAGAGAGAGAGAGAATGATCTGTTTTCAGTGCAGTGGTAAGATTGTTCTTGTGTAGCCAGTATTAAAGCCAAAAGGCTACTAAATAAACTTTAAACATGTATTCATTCCTACATTGTTCCTGAAATCTGTGGTTTAAATTTGCAGACTGGAACATAATTGGAAACTATTATTTTAACAGATTGAAAAAATAAAAAATCATTGACTGAATAAAGCTGCCAAGATACAGTCTGTAAATAAGTTTTTGTCTCAGCTTTAGCTATTGTAGTAATGATGTTAATAATCTACATTACTTAACTGAATTTAAACCAACTAATATTTTCAGTTTTGTCTTTGGAAAGATTTTGCTACTTTTTAGAAGAAAAAAATAGCCATTTGAGGTGTTACTAATATTGTACACTGCTACCAGATGTTAATGTATCTAGGAAAATCTGAATCACGATTTTAGTTCCCTCTGCAAAATAGTCTCATGATTTTTTGGCTGTGGACAAGCATTCAGGATCTTAGT
The DNA here is from genome assembly GCA_032468115.1 of Grayia smithii. NCBI lineage: Eukaryota > Metazoa > Chordata > Lepidosauria > Squamata > Grayiidae > Grayia > Grayia smithii. Next base: position 165,993 of record JANHFM010002396.1, on the reverse strand, counting down.
GTTTTCTAAAATGAAGACAGTACAGTCAGATGGCATTTTACAGTTTGTAGCTGGGCAACTTGACCTGCAAATGACTACCTGTTCTTTCTGTTTCAGGAACAGAGGTCATACCCCATTTAAGCCCCCTTCCTGCACAAGGTAAAGTATCAGTGAAGGTGCCATCTGCTGATATAGAGGACAAAACTCTGAGCTTCAGTTCAGTTCATGGGAGTTCAGACTCTTCTGGGGCAGACACATTTTGAAACATGCAAGCTTATTCATGCATACAGGCATTTTGGGGAGAGGATGTTGACAGATAAATGTCTGAAAATAATGGAACACGCTAACTTTTTGGTGCAGAAATGTTGCCAGCAATATTATTGTAAAGAATTGATTTGCCTTTTATCATCAGGAACTTTATAAATATATATATAAATATCTGTGCATATGTGTTGAAAAGATATGTACATTTTTAATAAAATATTTTGTGTTTTTAAAGTTTAAGTCTTGGTATTCTTTCTTTGTTCATCTTTTGAAATCACATGTTTGAATGGAAGGGAGAATCAGACTGGCCAGCAGAACATGAGCGATCAGGCCATTGGTCTTTCTTACTTTCTAATGTTTAAAATGAGCTTAGGATGGTAGAGCACAGGAAAGCCTGGAGGAACGTTGTCCATCGGGTTGCGATGGGTTGGATACGACTTCACAACTAACAACAACGTTTAAAATAGATTAGCAACATCCGCTGGGTTTTGTGCCATACCTGAGGACTGAGCTTCAGAAGTTCTTTATGCTTGCTATCATTGGATTAGAACCTTCTCCTACAATTTCAGCTAGACAAAGTTTCTTTATTCCGTGTAATTTACAGATTACTATCTGTAGTTTTGTGAAGATCAGTATAACTGGGAAAAAATGGAACCTAAGTATGGTTCCTTAATTTGGAAGGGAAAGGCTGTCAAACCAAACATGTTATTACTTCTGACCTTTGTACAGGTGTCATGGTATAAAGTAAGACAGCTGCAGTATAAAATCCAACTCCCTAATTAATAGTCTCAGCATATTTACAATTTTACTTGTTGGCTTTTATCATAATAAAAGAATATCCCATGAGACCTTGCAAGGATGGTGTTGCTCCATTTTTATTTCTTTACATACATTCTATCAATTCCAGGTCATCTTATCTATGTATGGTTTGCTCCAGTAGCCCACTTATCGTCAGATTGTCCTTGTTCCCCAAAGAAGGCAAAATGGAACAATTCTAAAGAAGCCTTCCGAATGATGAAGAGGAAACGGGGCATGTATGGACAATGAAAGGAGAACATAATAAAAGAATACAATGCTGTCTCCTGAAACTATAGAATGAGCTGAAGGTTTCAAAAGATACCAAACATATCCAAAAAAGATATGTTTATGTTAGAAATACATGGATAACTGAAGAAAGGTGCATAGAGGTTGGTAGTTGGTAGCTGAGTAGCTAAATCGGATGCACTAAGGCAGAACTGGCTATCTCATATTTTGCATTTGTTTTTTCAGAAAGAAAGTGGAGATGTAGCTGATTGTGATTTTGTCACAGTGTGAGGAGGGAACTATAGTTTAAGATAAGATCAAAGAGAACTTAGCTAATTTAAATGAATTCCAAATTTCCAGGGCTGTATGAATTAGATCCTAGGACAGTGATGGCGAACGTTTTTCGGCTTGCATGCCACTCAGCCCCAACTTGCACATGCAACCGTGCCACTGCGCATGCGCAGAGCTGTTGCATGCACCCCCCTGCGGCACACGTGCAACCATGTCATGCACAGAGCAGTTGCACATGTGCCCCTCTGCGGCACGCGTGTGACTGACATGCGCATGCTGCAGCTGGCTGTCTTGCATGTGCAACAATGTGCGCATACGCGAGAGAGAGCCAAACTACGTGCATGTGCAGGAGCAGGTAAGTTCGGCGATGGCTCGCATGCCGGGAGGAACGGCCCCGCGTGCCACTTCTGGCATGCGTGCCAACACAGTTCTAGGATGTTGAAGGAACACCTGGGGTCAGCTGAAGTTGAGGTGATTGCACAACAATTGGTAATCTTTGAGAACTTTGAGGTACCAGATCTTTAAGACTGTGAGGTCCCAGAAGACTGTAGGAGACAAATTTCCTATTTTTGGAAAAGGGAAGGAGAACTTGAGAAACAACAGGCCTGTCAGCGAACTGTCAGATATAATGTTCCATGATAGTCTTTATAAAATGGTAAAATAAGGTGAATAGGCTACTGTTAGAAAACTGATTGAATATGTCAATATAGTGCTCATTGATGGTTCTACTTTAACTTGGAAGGAAGAATTAAGTGAAAAGCCACAGAGCTCTTTCCTTAGCCTTGTGAAGTTCAACGTTTTTTGTAATGCCTTAGATGGCAGAATGAAGGAGATACTTACCAAGTTTGCAGATGGCACAAAGCTGCCAATAATGAAAAAGAAAATTCAAAATTATCCAGATGGATTTGAGAAGCTGATGGAAATTAATAGGATAGAATTTATCAAGGAGAAATGTAGGGATCAAATTCAGGTAGGAAAATATAAGGAAAAATATAGAAATCTGGCTTGTTACAAATATCCAGAAAGGGACCTGGATATCTTTGTCAACCATAAGTTAAAAATGAGCCATCAATTTGAGGCAACTGTTAAAAACTCAAATGTTATATTGGGAAGTATTAACAGTAGAACAGAATCCAAATTGCAGGAAGTAATTGTTCCACTCTACTTTGACTTTAGACCAGGGGTGTCAAACTTGTATCATCACATGATGTATTGGGACTTTTTTCCTCTTCACTAAACTGGGTCAGGGCGTGGCCAGCATGTGACGCATCCGGCCCAAGGGCCGTGAGTGACAGCCCTGCTTTAGACCCTATTTGGAATATTTGGCCACAATTACAAATAGCAAATTTGAAAAAGGACTAGCATTGACTATACTCTGGCAATTTCTTAGACCATTGAGTATCTGCTGTTGCTGGAAACTAGGGAAGGCAGTGCTAGCATATGGACATAGTGTGTGAGGGTGTGTAGGAACCTAGAAAGTTATCTAACAGCTCATTAGATTCTCTCATCAATAGTAGCCCAAATCTGTTTCTGACCAAACTCTCAGGCAGAGTTCTTTATTATCTGCTTGCTTCTTGTTTTTTGGCCTAGGATTGTCTTTAATGCAAAGCTTGTGCTGAAATACCATTTTTCTTGACAGAATTTTACTAACCAGACTCATGTGAGCTATTTTATATGAGAGCATGTTACAAAACTTCTATTTCCTAAATTGCTCTGCTTTTCTTAAATGCGGCACTTCCTTTCCTTTACCAAACTCTGCAGGTCTCTACTTAATCTATCATCTTGTGCTTCCATTTTCCTCTTTTTCTGTGGCTAAGTAATTGCTCCCAAGGTACTGATTTTCTTTATAGCCACTCCCTCCCACCTTGCCTGAGAAAGTTTTGCTACCTTTCAATTTGCCAGGCAGCCTTGTGGGCTATTTGTTAACTAGCTCACCCCCCCCCCCTTAGTTTCCTACTCAGTTACAGCAAAAAGAGGACAGCCACTCTCTCGTCTAAATGTCAGTAGCCCTGTTGTTTATTTCTCTTCCTCTGGAAGGCTCAGATGACAGACACCAATTTATTAAACAGTCATATCTCTGGAAAGCTTGTATCCACCATTCAAGTTTTACACTTTTCTCCTGTTTCAAAAACCAGCAGCAGGTTCTTCCAGTGAACATCAATTTCTCTAAAGACTACACTACATTGTACCACATTCCACTCTTCCAAGTAGCAGCTCAAATCTTCCCATGAGCTTCAGGTCTGTATTTAAGCCCTTTGAGTCCACCTCTCACTTCCTAAAAAAGTAAAGCAACCACATGAGGTACTGGGTTTATGCAACAAGGAGTAAGTCCTATGACTGATGACCTCCTTGGTATCTTAGTTAAGTTCAAGGAGCAGAGAATTTATGGAAGGAGAACATTGGTGTTGTTGATAGAACTCTGAAAAGTGGAGGACACAATTGTGTGCACATTTTTCCCTAAGTCTTGAGTGGGGCTTGTTTGAGTCTGCAGATGCAGGATTACTTTCTAATGTGATAATAAGAGGTTGGGGAAAGATTGGAAATGTGGGTTGTGGAGCCAGAACCATCAAGAATCAGATAATTGCAGCTCATCTTAGGTTTTAGGGTATGCTCTGTGGGCTGAGAAAAGCAAACTCAGCCAGGGATGGGGAGAGAACAGCATTAGATTTTGGTACCGCACGACAATAGACTCTGGGCCTGTTTTAGATGGCTATTTTCTGACTACTAATAATAGCAAGGAAATTGTGTTTTAAACCACCTTGTGGTAGAGAGATTACCATTAACTGTTAGAAGAGAAATCATGTCTCAATATCCAGATTATGGCTGATTAGCAGGTATGCAGGAATTTACAGGTAAATCTCGTTTACTGTTTTACTATCTTATTCAGCAATCATTTGAAGCTCTAACTGTACTGAAAAAATAACTTCAAGATCAATGCCTGCCTTTATGACCTTTGCTGTGTCCCTCAGTCGTGTGATTGCCATTATAGTTAGTATGCATTACCCTCTGCCTGATCTGTTCCTTTTTTTCTCCCTCTGCAGAAAAGACAGATTGGGAAAGAATGGATTAGAAGAGAGGAAGCAGACACACAATGGGAGTACATATCAAAAGGTATGAGGCAATATGAGGCTAGGAGCTGCAACCACACTACACAAACAGCTTGGTATATTCCCCATTCTGTGCCTACTTACTATCCTGTAATCCCTTCCTCTCCAATATTTGTGCTCTGCAAGGAGAGAGAGAGGAAAAAACTGCTCAGACATTGGAGAGATTGTCTACTGCCTTAGGGTTTGTTTCTTTTTTCTCACCCCAGAGTGGAAAGATTGCATGGGGGGAAAGAACCAAGTAGTCTCTGTAGGCAATCTCTCCTGTGCTTGACCCATTTTTCCACTCTCACAGAACGGAAACATTGGAGACAGAAAGATTGGAGACAAAAAGGATTACAGGCCTATAATGGGGAACACGCTCACTGTTCTCATAGAGTGCATCCAGCTCCCAGCACTGAATTCATTCAGTGTTGTTAGTGCCATTCAGGGGTGGGTTCTCTTCGTGCACGCGCATGCGTAAACCACGTAAACTGCACTACCGCACATGTGCAGACAATTTTTTACAAAAAAAAATTGCCGAAAAAGCGCTCTGCGTATGCGCAGAATGCTAATTTTGGGATTTTTGGAATAAAAAGTGAGTTTTGGGCACACGGGTGGGCCCGGGTCCGGGACGCTGCGAACCGGTTCGGTGACGTCACGGCATCACCGCTACCTATTCACGCGAACCGGACTGAACCGGGAGCAACCCACCACTGGTGCCATTGCATTACTTTTGACATATATTCCCCAGCAGCTTGTATGCCTGCCTACTCTCTTGTAATCCCTTCTTCTCCAGTGAATGTAAATACAAATACTAATTCCCTTCTTGCTAATTATCCCAGGACTGGCGTGAGCATTCCAAAGGACAGAAATAGAAAAAAGGAAAGTACAGTCACAGTCAAGTGATTTCCTGCTTAATGACAGAGCTGTTGATGTTAATTGTGGTTGCTAAATGAATGTTCCCTGTGTAGCCAGGGTTCCATGTGTCATATGTAGCCTGTGTCAGGGGATCCACGGAAGGGGAGTGTCAAAAAAAGCTAAGATGGCAGCCCTGGCAATGTAAGCAAAACTGTTGCTTTTTATGTATGCTGCATGTGCACCAAACACACATCAAAAAGGGGAGCGAGCTTCTATGATATGTTGCAACATCATCTTGACTTTTTTGACCCTTTCCAGATGCTTCTGCCAGTAAATCTAAAGTTTGCCATCTATGATCAGACTTCTCTCTCAGACTGCTCAAAGTATTCTGCAGCTATTCACTTTCCCTTTCTAATAAGTGTTCAATGGAAAGTAAAAAAGATGTGAACAGCTTGGGAAAAACATGGTAAAGTTGTAAATGGAAGATGCCAATGTTTGGATCCCTGCCTGTGAAATTTCTGTGAATGAAGCAGTTGGAGTGCAAAATAAAAGCCTCATGTGAAAGTACCATTAACAAAGCAGCTGAAGGAAAACAGGAGCACGAATATACTTTATATGCAAGAAAACATAGTAATGTACAATGTATTTATAATTTATTTACATCATGACAACAAAAGCACTTTTCCTTGATATTGCTATAATTAAAGCCCAAGCTAATTCTGTTCTTTCTCAGATGTTTTTTTTTCTACAGCTTTTCTTCTACATGTGCAGTGTAATTTGTTAATGTATTTATAGCAGCCAATTTCCATTGTTTTATTAATCTATTTTACAGTGATGGCCCTTTAATCTTTTTCAATATTTGATAATCCCTCCTATCAGCATTAACAGGGAAATCACATATTTCAGATGAGTAATGAATACATTGGGAAGGTCAAGAATAAATTTAATCACAAGGCTTTGTTTTAAAGTAGGCTAAATCTGCAGCCGGAATTCTCTTTTAAGAGTGGGATAATTCAGTGTATGTGATGTGTAAAAAAAAAAACAATTACAATTAAGGAGTGAACGTTTTTAAATAAGTTTTTCCCACCCTAGGACTCACCATTGTTGTTGAACTCCAACTCCCATCATCCACAAGCATCATTTGATGGCTTTGATCAAATGTCCAGTTTGTCTGTTACTGATTTCTGTTTCTTCTATACAGTATGTCCCTTGATGACATCCTAGTAATATATGAACTGACACAATATTTTTTCAAGAAACACTAGCTGTAAGGTGAGAGAAGCAGACATGCTCTCTCTGTTGTCAGGTTTGGCTTTGTAATTCAGATTCCTTGCAAAAAGTGAAAGTTAGTTAGTTTAGTTAGTTAGTTTATTGGACTTATATGCCACCCTTCTCCCGAAGGACTCAGGGCGGCTCACAGCAATAAAGCAAACAATAACAAAATTTAAAAAGAATTAAACACTAAAAACAGTAAAGTTAAAAATAAATAAAAACAATTTTAAAACAATAGTCAGCTGTAGCCCGTTTGTTGAAACAGCTACGTCTTCAAGTGGTGGAAGGAGCGAAGATCGGGAGCTGTCCGGAGCTCAACGGATAATTCATTCCAGAGGGTCGGTGCGCCCACAGAGAACGCCCTCCCCCTGGGGGCCGTCAGTCGACATTGTCTGGCCGACGGCACTCTGAGGAAGCCAACTCTGTGGGAACGCACTGGACGCTGGGAGGATGCCATTGGCAGAAGGTGGCCTTGCTACATATCTTGTTTAATATCGGAAGGATGTGTAGAAATAGGACTGTTTACTACTTCTAAATTTAAAATCCTGCCTTTTTTATTAGGTGGCAATGTGTGTAGGGAATACTCTAAATGCCAGAATGATTCTTGCGAGGGTTGGTGAATTTCCTCCACTTGAAAAAAAATAAAATAATGTCACTCTTTCTTTCACAGAGCATCTGGATAGAGAAGCTATTTTAAACAGTAACACTTTCCGTAGCACTTAACTGTCGCCTGCCCTATCCAAGAGGGGGGAGAATTGGGTGGGTTTTTTTCCAATGCTTTTATCACCCTATCTCCTCCGATCAGGAAAGCAATTTTTGTGCTGATTGCAATACCGCTTTAACTCCGCCAAGCGATGGCGGTCTAACATTTCTGCGATCTAATATCCTAATAATTTGTTTAGATACTCCTTTGATCCGAATCTCGGCCTGCCTGAAAAAAAACCTCTCGACATTGCAGTATCCTTGTTTTAAAAAGCTTAACACCGTTCTTTTCTTTTCCTTTTTATATTCCAGATAACCGGAAAGTAACTTTAGAAAGATCCCGTTCCCGTCAGAATGGAACAATTGCAGCTGTATGATCTCCTCCCATGCCAAAGAACTGCTATTTTGTTCACGTCACGTGGAGAACGTGATGCAAATGGAGCGCGAAGAGCCACTGCGAACAGAAATTAAAACTTAAAACCAGAAGAATATTTTTTACGAACCTTCCTGTATAGAAGAGACAGAAGAAAAAAACAACTTAGTGTATATTATGAAGAAAAACTTCAAGAGCTAAAAGCAGTGTTATAAAACGGCTCTTTTTCCTCCTCCTCCTCCTCCTCCTTCTTCTTCTTCCTCTTCTTCTTCCTCTTTTTCTTCCTCTTCCTCCTCCTCCTCTTCTCCTTCTCTTTCTCCTTCTCCTTCTCCTTCCTCTTCTTCTTCCTCATCCTCCTCCTCCACTTCTCCTTCTCCTTCTTCTTCCGCTTCTTCTTCTTCTTCCTCTTCCTCCTCCTCCTCCTCCTCTTCTCCTTCTCCTTCTCCTTTTTCTTCTTCTTCTTCCTCTTCTTCTTCTTCTTTTTCCTCCTTTAGTATTGCCGTTGTGAACGGGCAACCAAGGTTGCAGATATGAACAAGGGAGTTATTTGCAGCTCTCACAAATGATGGGAATGTTTAATTATTATTTTTTTCCCAGTTTCAATTAACAGCATCGAAAGATCAGGTCAGCGATTCAGTTTTAATTCTTATTTTGACATAAAAGGAAAAAAAATCAGCATATTAATGAATTTAGACGAACCGATACACAAGATAAGACACTGTCTTCTGCAAACCCAGGGGAACACTATCCCGTCAATTTTTTTCTCACTTCCTATTTCAGGGTGTCAAGCAAGGATGGATTCAGCTCTTTGAGTTTCAATCAAAAGTTTTCAGCCTCAGCGGTAGAAAGATATTTATAGCTGCTTTAAAAGCAAGATCATAGGATTGAACCAAAGTTAAACTGCACCATTTGCAAATTCAACTAAAAAAGGGTTTTTAAATTGGGCACATATATAAACTTTACATCTATAGTTTGAGGGGGGAGAATCTTTCCAGACTACTTGTTTTATCTTTGTTTAATGTTTTGGGGTTTAAATCTTATCAATGAGTAAGGAATCAGAATTCGTTTTCTTTGGTTTAGTCACACAAAGTTTACACAATCTTTGAGCTAGCAAAATCCTAATGAAGAAAGATAAACCACTCACAAGCATATCACTCCCATATGTATTTGGGCTATTTTATCATTTACAGCAATTCTCACCAATAAGTTTACAGAAGTAATTTTGATGCACTTTGGGAGGTAGTGAAAGAAAGCAGATATTATCCTTTTAAGTGTTATTTGAAACTCAGGCAAACCAGCAACAAAAATATCACACCACGTCTAAGATTCCTAAATAGTGTTTTGTTTTGTTTTTCCTTTTTCAAAACTTCAGCCGTGTACATCAATTGTCTACATTAAATGCATGAAGTTTCCAGTTTAATTTTCTGAAGCGTTTCTGTGCTTCATAGAACATCAATCACAAAAAAAAAAGTATAATAGATAGCTATATGTTTGCTTATTGAAATCTATTGCTCCAGCATGGGCTGCAGAGGAAATTGGCAAGTACGTACTGTAGGTCTTCCTTGTAGAGAGATTCTAGATAAATGCTATTCTTAATTTTCCTATTAGACCAAGAAAAAAAATAATTTACAATACTGCCCACTCTTTTTCTGAAGAACACAGGGCAAGTTGAAGAATGTCTATTGAATTCCTTCTTATAGATGTTAACCACTTACAGTAGACAACTAGATGTCCTTGTAAGCGTGCCAGCTAAAGAAGGAAGTCAGCCTTGTTTGAGGAGCTTTCAATCTCTTAAGTACCTACACCTCAATTAAGTACTTTATTATCAAGCAAAGTTGTGGAGTTGTGTGGAACCTTGAGGGTTAGATTTATATCTGGCATGAAGTTAAAAACCTCTTACTAATTTCACAGCACACTGTATACGATCTGTTGTTTTGTAGAAGTAGGATGTCAACTAGGCGAAGAGTATCACTAATGACAATCACTAACACTTTTATTAAAAGAGAAAGCATTCTGAAATTATCTCCGTAAGAATTTACCAATAGGCAAAAAGGCTAAACGATGTTCCTATCAGTCAGATTTACCTGTCTCTAGCATACACCTTGAAACTCAAATTTTTGTTTAATACATAAAGTCAAAATGATAACTTACGTGAATGGCCAAAGTGTTTTTCTGATGTACGGCGTTTACAAATGATACATTGAAACCAGGGGTGAAATCCAAAATTTTTCCCTACCAGTTCTGTGTGCGTGGCTTGGTAGGCGTGGCAGGGGAAGGATACTGCAAAATCTCCATTCCTAACCCATTCTGGAGCCAGCCAGAGGTGCTATCTGCTGGTTCTCTGAACTACCCAAAATTTCCGCTACTGGTTCTCCAGAATCTGTTAGAACCTGCTGGATTTCACCCCTGATTGAAACTCAGAGATGACGTAAGTCATTTCCAACTTATTGAAAGCCAAAACGTTCACGCAAATTATATCAGAAACATAACCTTCTTTACTTGATGCAGAATTTTTATTTTTTCTGACCATTACCGATTTCGGCTGTATTATTTTTCATTTCCTGACATTTTGCTGGTGAGCCAACCAGCAGTTTGCAACTAGAGATTTTAGAGAACACAAATCTAAAATGGGAACAAATGCAGAATATTATCTAAACATGTTCTGGTATTTTTCTCAGCCCACTCACTCTGCTGGAATATTTTATGTAAATTAAAAGACATGTACCTTAATAAAGCAAAGAGAAAAATATATATTGTAAATAGAGGATATTTGTATTTATAAAAAAAAAAAAACAAATCCAAGAAGTGTTTTCTGAACTTCATGTTGGATTGTTGAATCTTTTGATACTTTTTATTCACTTTAAACATTCAAGGTTTTTTTTTTAAAAAAAACAAGAAAACAACCTTGATTTTGCTAATGATGTGATTCCTGTTTTGTCATATGTTTACCGTACTTGGTGACCTAGGAAAACGTTGTCTAAAAGTCAAAACATCTTCCAAATCTGCCTTGCCTTATTTGCTCATTTTAAGAAGAAAAAAAACCACCAAATGCATTCATTGCTTGCAAATACACAGAGAGACGTATAAATGCATGGACATTTGCATGTACACACATATAACTCATATATATGTATATATATTTGTGTGCAGGGAAAGATGTTTAAAAGAATAAACCGAGAAAAAAAATATCGGTAATTAATGGCAAGGCTTCAAAATATAGCATATAGAGCTGCTTGTAAGTATTATTCTAAAACTCTCATTACGTGTATGAAAGAAAGCTAAATTCTGTGGTTTTATACTGTTGTGCAAACCATATAATATACCACACACACACCAGTGGTGGGTTGCTCCCAGTTCGGTCCGGTTCGCACGAATAGATAGCGGTGACGCTGTGACGTCACCGAACCGGTTCTAATAGTCCCAGACCCGGGCCCATCTGTGCGCCCAAACTTACCTTTTTTTTGTGAAAACCGCAAAAATAGCATTCTGCGCATGCGCAGAGTGCTTTTTTTGCGATTTTTTCCCAAAATGAGTTTCTGCGCAAGTGCGGTGGTGTGCTTTAGGCGCGAGCGAAGCGAGCGTGCGTGCGCAAATCACGCACGCGTGCACCAAGAGAACTGGTAGTAAAGGTAGGTAGAACCCACCCCTGACACACACACTTTCATTTTCTTAAAAATGAGTAAATCAACAGTAAGGTTTTGCTCTGCACTACTCGTTTTTCAAATAAAGTTGCCCACAGGTGTTTAGGAGACTGTAAACATAGTTTGTGCTTTGATTTTGCAACCATCATACCCAGCATCTAAGTGATACCGTGAAGATGGAAATAAAAAACTACTAATTTTTGTAGACAATGCTGACTGATGCTTTGTAATCAAACCACTATGAAAAATGTATAAAGAAGTCACTTTAAAAGGCTTCTAGATCTGTGTATGTAGATGACTGTGACTGAAGTTTACCTATCAGTTCTGACCACTATGTACTAATTCCTTCTTTCCTTCCTTCCCTCCCTCCCTCCCTCCCCTCCCCTTCTCTTCCTTTCTTT
>JANHFM010002396.1:119200-130381 GCA_032468115.1 Grayia smithii | reverse complement strand
GGAAGGAAGGAAGGAAGGAAGGAAGGCTTACTTTCATACAGAAACAGATGAGACTAACTAGGAATTGGGATTCTGATTATCACTAACCCGTCTTTGAAAGGACGAATTTGTGTTTCTGGAATATCTGAGGTGCAATCCCATCATGTAAAGAGAACATTCCATCAAGGACGGAAAACACGGGGCGGCCAAACGGCTCTTTGAAGCGGGCGAATAGATGCGCGCGATCCTAACGAGAGCTGCTCCTCGGGCCGCCTCTGGGCCGCCTCTGGGCCGGCTGGTCTGAGAGGCGGAGAAGACGGAGGGGGCGAGGAAATGCAGAACAGCCAAGAGCGAGCGAGAGAAAGAGAGAGAGAGAGAGAGAGAGAGAGAGAGAGAGAGAGAGGGGAGGAGCCGGGGAGGGAATAGGGGGGATTGGAAGAAGGACGCCGAGGGATAGAGAGCCAGGCGGCGACGGCGGTGGCGGAGGGGAAGCGGGAGCAGCAGGGACGAAGACGTCGCGGGGTGCGGGCGGGGCAGCGGGGATGCTGCTGCTAGCAGGCTGCAGGCGCCGCACGGTTCCAGAGCGGCTGGGCTTGCAGTCCGCGGCGCGCAGCTGAGGCTTGGAGGTTCGGTGCTCCTGCAGTGCCCTCCGTGCAGGATTCTGCCTGCGCCGAGCAGGGCTCGGGCATGAAGGCGAATCCGGAGCCAGGGAAGCAGCAGCCGGAGCAGCAGCAGCAGCAGCCGGGCCAGGTGGCTGCGGCTGCGGCGGGTAAAGAGCCCGATCCGCGCTGGGCAAGAGACGGCGCCAGGAGCGAGACGACGGAGGCGGAGCGGCTGCGCACCCGGGAGCGGCTGGAGGCCACACTCGCCGGGCTGGCCGAATTGGAATTCCTGCGCCAGCGCCAGGAGTTGCGCGTCAAGCGGTTACTGGCCGCCGCGCCCTCGGCTCCCTTGGCCGGGTTCTGCTCCGGGGAAACCACGAGAGCCGCAGCAGGAGCCGGGATCCCGCCGCGCAGCTTAGAAGAGAAGTTCCTGGAGGAGAACATCCTGCTTCTGCGGAGGCAGCTGGTGAGCCGGGCCAGCCAGCCAGCCAAGGCGGTGGGCGCGATGCAGGGGCGCAGCCAGAGCAAACGGGGAAGAAGGGGGAGGCGGTGGAGGTTCCTGGACCTCATCAGCTACGGAAGGACGGTGGGAGGAGAGGGGGGAGGGCGGGAACCCGGCTCTGGGTTTTATTTTAACCCAATTCCATACCGCTTGGAACACTTGGGAAGCGTGTCTCTGAGCCTGTACAAAGTGCCTATGTAGGATGCATACAGGAGGGAATGAATGACACTGTCTACGTGAAAATTTGCCCACTTCTTCTTCTTCAGGGAATTTCCCATTTCTCTCAGGAGAAAAGGTTTCTGTTTAGCATTACTTGCGCCAAGTCCTTTACCCGTGCAGGTTTGGTGGGAAGAAGAGGGTTTGAAAAATGAGGGTCACTCACACTGCGTGGGTGGAGGCGGAGGTTTTAAGATCTGCCAGGACCCTCCCAAGGTAAAGATACTCCAAGCTGCTAACAGCGGATCTTCCTCCCCGCCCTTCATACCAAGCAGTTTTGAGTTTTGGGGCTTGGCGAGACAAGAGGGCTGCCAAGAAGTGCAGCCTTCTCGGCTGTATCCTAGGATGAAGACCGGTAGAAGCACCGGCTTCCTCATTCCTCCTTTCCCTGAAGGAGAACCTCAGCAGAAATGAGGATGCCGGAGGTGTCAGATGGGAGGAATGGCCGTGCAGATGCCAACTCATTTGTGAAATGGATGAGTTTTTGCTTCTGCCTGAGGTGCTGAAGGTACCTCGAGGGTCTCCTTAGACTCAAAGTCTGTGGCAGACCGGCTGTGGGGAGGGAGGGTCTCCAATGGAGCATTAAGAGGTCAGAGAGGAACCCCTTAAGCCCCCACCCTTGGAAATATGGAAGCCGCCTCCTGTATATTTCGGTGGGAGCTCAGAAGGGAAAAGCCAGGAACTTTTAAGCAGTATATTGAAGGGTTGTTTCTCGGTGTTCCTAAAACATCACAGTTCCAGGGCTGGGTGTGCAAAATATTAAGAAGAACCAAATTCTGTGTGGCCACCTTTCATTACTCTTAAGGAGGGTCTCTTTGGAGCAGGACAGCTGGCCTCCTCCTTCCAGCCTCCTGCATCAGTGCCTGCCCTTGGCCCATCCTTCTTTTGGCTAACAATAGCTGCCATACCTGTAGTATATGGTGATTAATTACTGCAGTTCCAAATGAGGGGCTTTTTGTCATCCCACTGCACAGAATGGGACCAGCGGGAATAACCTCCTTGCCCTTCCCCTAAATCCAGCACACTTAGGCTTTGCTGCTGCAGCGAGATCAGTTTTTTCATTCGCTTACAGCTATGGGTGTGTGCATGTGTAAAGGCTTAGGAGGAGCCTCGCAGGAGTCTGGTTGGGGCATCAAGTTGCATATCAGATTGGCTGCTGAAGGGAATCAATTCACCTCCTGCAGATGCTGTTAATGTTGTTGGTGCTGGCAGTCGACAAAAGCTGGGGTTGGACTGGGAAGAAAGCATTTATCTTATTGAGTTCCTGTCAGTGCTGCGGGAGCATATGTGGGACGCTTGCATTAATACTGTAGTGCAGCGGGAGGAAAGGACCTAAATGAATCCAGCCATCAGCTGAGTTCCATTGTTACTCTGCAAAAGAGGTACAAATGTGTTTGCATTTAGTCACTGGAGATAATGGATGCTGCCCCCCCCCGCCCCTCCCCCCCCGGAAACACTATTGATGAAAAAATCCTATAGAAATGAATAGGTAAGGTGCCAAAAGTCAATAAAGAATGCTCTCTGCAGCACATTTAACACAGAGGCTGCAAAGAGCTTGAAGGTGAAAGGGGGGGAGGGAGGAAATCAAAATTGAGTGCTGCTTTGCTCAATTGGAATCTCATCCTGTTTCCCAGTTCCTAGAGTGGAACTGTAGGAAAAGAGCAGGTTGAGCTGGAAGGCGGGGTTAAACGTGTCATCAGTTGGAGTCATTGCGGTGCCATCAGAGACCCAACTCCAGCTACCTATGAATTCCATTGATCCTTATCTTGCACCAATTTAGCTTTTGACTGTTAGTTGACTAGATTTTTGTATAGAAGTAGCAATAATAAACTCTGCCGTGCTTTCAAGTTCACGAATGTGCCTGGTTATTTGTGCCTGATAGAAAGATGTGAATGCAGTTTTCTAGAGAGGAAATGAACCTTCTGGAGCATGAAGATCCCTGCTGGATGACTACCAGCAGTGAATCTGGAGAACTTGCTGTCCATCATTTTAATAGGGGTTTGGATTTCCTCACTTTTCAGGAAGGCTGTTAATTTAGTTAAAATCAAAAGGAAGGATTGTTAGAACTATAGTCTTGGGGCCGCTGCTTAAGCAGCCAATAAAGAGTGGTTATGCTTGTGGTTTCTGTGCCAGCAAAACTCATGTCTGCAGAGTCAGTGAGGCAAAAACCAGAAAATAGAGGAAATGTTGCAGATGATACAAAGCTGATTTTGAACCTGATATTAAGGGTTGAGAGAATATGCAAAAGTTGACACTTCCAAGAAACTTCAAGGAAACGGAGAAAAGAAAGAATATGGTAGGAAGCTTGATACAAGCCCAAAAGTGTGTGATTTGTGAAATTCAGTCTTTACTATTCACCCTGGTGTTTTTTGGTCCTCATTTCTCTCCCTGGAAGAAGCTAGTGGCAATTCCCTTGAGTTTTCTTATCAAGGAGACACTGGATGTGTCCACGATGTCACCACAGGAATCAAGCTTGATGTGAAAGAAATTTTATCCCCCTCCAGCACAATTGCCAATTTGCAATCCTACAGACATCATCATTTGCATATCAGTCCTTTTAGAGATAAGAGCCTCATTTTACGCTTTAGGATTCTGGTGGATTTGGTGCCAGTCAACTCCATAGCTTTCTCTTCCCATACAAAAGGTGCATTTGAAATATCCCAACAGAACTGTTCTTGGGGCATTTGGGACTTCGGAAATATTCCATTTTTTCTTACAACCTTTACCAGTTGGCATCCAAGGAATGGAATTAGAATTCAGAAACCAGATGAGGCTAGGACAAAAATGATGTTTGATTTGTGTGTCAAAGAGAGCAGGCATGAATGTGATTCAACTTACGTTTTACTGACTGAGCCAGGAGCAGGAATACAAAAAGATCATTTGCATGTTAATCGTTCGAGCCATTCTCACCTATTAATATCCTCAGGAAAGAGATCAAAACAGGGAAGTAATTTGTTATAGTAAGAGGGTATTGGCTTGGAAATGGGAAGATAATTCTTCCCCCCTTTCTTGCCTTGAGACCAATAGCTGTGGGATTTGCATATAAAGCTGGACCATAGCTGATTCAATATTGCAACTATGATTTGTAAATGACAGTATCAGTGGCAAACATGTTGCTTAATTAAAAATTGAAGTGAATCCAGCTATAATACAAGTTGTTTCTTTATTTTAAGGAATGCAAAAGCTTTTCTCATTCCATGGTCCATATTTAGTCTCTAGATAGCAAGTGGAAGACCTACTCCAGGAACTGAATGTGGGATTTGATTTAATAGCAATGTAATTAATATTAAATAACAAAAAAAATGATTACAGTTAATTAACGCACATGGTTACTATCAATTCTCATTTGTAATATTATAAACTCTTATGGAGTCTCTGCTTCAAGGACAGTGTAGCAAACTGGAAAATGTCAGAGGAAGTAACCAAAGAAGGTGAGGGGGCCTAGCCACCAGGTAGCATAAGGACTTTTTTCAGGAGCTGAGTATATTAAGCCAGGAAATCTGATTATATGGAGATCTGTTAGTATACCAATGAAACAAAATTATTGCACAGAAGATAGGAACCCAATTAGTGCTTCCAAGCAAAATATCATTTAAAAACATAATAGTTTTTAGATGTTCAGCAGAGGAACAGATTTGCTCAGAAAAGTAGCAAATACCCTTTTCACAAATTTTCATGCAAAGTTTGAGTAGTCATCTATCAAGAAGGCAGTCATAGCAAAAGACTTTCAAAAATCTCCTCCTATGCAATCTAGTTTGCTGCCAACCCCTGCTTTACTTAATAATTGTTTACTGAATTAACTGTAACTGAGTTCTGGCCAGATACAATTCAGAGTGCTAGTTTTGATCCAGAAGTTCCTACATGGTTTAGCCCCAGGGTATCTTAAAGAACATTTATTTCAACTAATGCTGAGGCCTGATTGAGAACATGCCTGGAGAAGTTGCTTGTGGTCTTCCAGTTTTGTGAGGTGAAGAAGGCTAAGCCAGAAAATTCCATTTTCCAATCATGGCAGCCACACTCTGAAAAAATCTTATTCTGAAAGATAGGTTGCCCCCCTTACTGATGGTTACCAGAAGGTAATGGAAGAATGGACTCTTCCCAAAAACCTTTGTGGAGTGACTGAAACCAGATTTTATTACTTAACTAATTACTTTGTTGGTATTGTGTATTATTTAGTTTAGTTTTATTTTGATCTTTCTGATTTTGTAGTGGTTTTATTGGGTTTATAGTGTGAAAGTTTTGTAAATCAATAGCAATTCAATGGTACACACATTCAATAAATAAATTAATATATGTAGCTTGCTAAACCATAGTTTACAAATCACAGTGGCTGAATTCAGACATTATTTGGCTAAATGTGATTGGTTTGAGCAGGGAGTTAGATCCTATAGTCCTCAAGACAATTTTTGGTAAGAAGACAGAGACCCTTCTAGAAGAATTCCAATCTTATTCTGATTCTGTCTTCAGATATTTTTTGTTAACATATGGAAGTCTGATGTAGCTTGCCAGTGTTGGACATCAAACTATGCATTGATGTGTTCAAGTATTTTATTTAAACTGATGGGCACAAAATAGTCTAAACATGATGTTCCATCTTTACTGCCCTCTCTCTTTAAAATATTGAAGATATTGTAAGAAAGGAGACAATTACAAACTGATTATTACTTATGCTACTGAATATAAAGGTGTGTAAAATAGCTTTAGACTTTAATTCTTAATGAAACTGCATCAGAATAACAAAATAACAAAGTTGGAAGGGACCTTGAAGGTCTTCTAATTCAAGCAGGAGATCCTATACCATTCCAAACAAATGGTTATCCAGTCTCTTCTTGAAAACCTTCACTCACATATTCTGAAAGGAAGCCATTCCACTAATTAATTGTTCTGTCCGAAAATTTCTCCTTATTTCTAGGTTAGTTCTCTCCTTGATTAGTTTCCAACCATTACTTCTTGTTCTGCCTTCAGATGCTTTGGAGAATAGGTTGACCCTTCTTCTTTATGACAGACACTCAGCTATTGGAACATTGCTATCATGTAACTCCTAGTCCTTTTAATTAAACTAGATATACACCAAATCCTGAAACTATTCTTCATATGTTTTAGCCTCCAATTCCTAATCATCTTTGTTGCCCTTCTCTGCACTTTCTAAAATTTCAATCTATGTAATATAAAGATCCGTCATTATCATCAGGGCTGACATTCCAAATCAGAGATACAGGAGTTGTTGGCTTCATCTTTCCCCCGACAATGACAATTGTACTTTGTCTCATCTTAACGTGCTTTATTGCAGGGGTGTCAAATTTTCATTGAAGGCCGCATCAGGGTTGTGTTTGACTTTGGGCTGGGTAGGCG
Source organism: Grayia smithii (assembly GCA_032468115.1). NCBI lineage: Eukaryota > Metazoa > Chordata > Lepidosauria > Squamata > Grayiidae > Grayia > Grayia smithii. The sequence goes on along the minus strand of JANHFM010002396.1, from coordinate 123,730 downwards.
TGACCAGGGTGGGTGTGGTCAGCTCAATGTCACGTTGGGGGCACCTGTGGTGGCCTGAGCGCTCACGCAGCCCTCCCAAGCTCTGTTTTCACTGGTAGAGGCACCGCAGGCCAATCCTTCATTGTTTCCAGGGCGGCCTCACGGGCCAGATCTATGCACCCCACAAGCCTTGAGTTTGACACCCCTTATTTATTGTTTTATTACCATTGGGTGCTAAGCCATCCAGAGCATTATAGAGTTGGGCAGCGTCTAAATTCAACAAATAAATGAATACAATAAGTGGCACTACTCCCAGCATTCCCAATTTGTTAAGGGATGCTGAAGCAAATGTTCTCATCCATCAAGATTTGATCCCAGCCCTGAATTCAATTTGGAATAGTGCAGAAGAAAAGAAAGAAAAAGAGTTGTGTGTCAAGATACTTGCACAGATATCAAGGCCATCAGATTCACAGATGGCATCACTTGAAACTACTTTCTTTTTAGATTACTAAATTCTCAAGAGCTATCAGATTGCAACTCCCACAGTTCCCAGTCAGCTAGGTTACAGGAGTTACATTTCAACATATTTGAGGACATAAGATGGGGGTAGCTAATGTGATTTTGTTTAATTAGCATATTTCTATTTTGATTTTCTTCCATCAGGGAACTGAAAACATCATATACTGTATGGTGTTTCTAGATTATTTCCAGTCCCAGGACTGATCAAAGCTGACATGGCTTAGCTTCAGCAAAACATCTGCTTCAAGCAATGTTTTGAAATGAACTTGTTGAAAAGTTCTACTTTAAGTAAGTCAATTTCACCCAAATAAGTTTACAGACCAGTTTCTTGAGGAAAAAATGGTGAATATTGGAATGGAAATGAGGGACAGTTGAGCATAAGTGGTATTAACTATCCTTGCCCACTAATGGACAAATCATGAGGTTTAACTTATTTGTATTGAGATGCTTTATCACTAACAGTGAAATATGTCAGTTGAGGGATTTTAGATGGCATTAAGTAGTTCACAGTCATCCCAGATGCAGACATTAAATCTGAAACAAACTTTGGGAAATATATGGGAAAGACCTTGGTTGAAGAGGTAGGGAAAAGAGATGCTCTCTGGGAAATAGATAAGGGATGGCATAGTCCGCAGCTGAACAGCAAGCAGGGCAAGAGGCTCAGAAAGGGCCCTCCCTAGTTTCTTGGGCTGTAAAAAAGATGGTGAAAGAAGAAATGTATTTTCAGGCTTGCAAGATTCTATTAATATAGCTTCTTAATAAAGTAGAATTGGCTTATATGGTTGTTTTTCTTGCTTGGTCCAGCTGCTGATACCCACATCCTCCTAAACCAGGGTACTTTCTACTTCTAATTCCACTGATGGAAAATAGTTATGTGGCGATAGACAAGGATTGCATTCTTGAAGGCTTTAAAATTCCAGTAACACCATGGAAGATCACCATCTATCAACTTGCTGCATATTTGGGAATATAAATTTCAAAGACTGTGCCACAAGAATTTTTGGATATACATCGAAGCTGTTTTAAGTATACCCCAAAATAGATGTGAAATGGAGATTGCACAGTTATATTGATGCCAGGCTTGGCTTCAGTTGTCACTGAGTGCAGACTCCAGCAAGATTTAATTTGTCTCCAAAGTGTGTGGGCTGGGATGCCAGCCATTCTGCTGTGAAGCTGCCATCAATTATATAAAGCAATTATATTTTCCAGAACGGAGAGAAACTTGTGAACAACCAGTAACCCTCATGTTCCTCTTCATGGTTGCTCCTTACAAGTCTCTGCCACAGTTGCTGCATTTATTTATATTTATTCATTCAATGATGTTATATACTGTTTCACTCATTCAGTTTGACAGTTTACAATACCAAGCAAAAAGCAAAAACAGGCGAACCCATCTATATAACCTATTAAAAACAACAAAAATATAGCAGTCATTTTTCAAATGCCCAATTACAAATATGATCTAAATTGCCTTGTGTCGTATCATCAGGGAGAGTGCAGACATAACTGTAGAGGCAGAGAATTATTATGGAGAAGGATTGTCTTTAGTCCCACATTCCCTGAGCTGAGTTGTGGGGTTCGGACCAGTTTGGGAGAACCGTTTGCTCCGACTTTCAGTCGTGAGCGAACTGGTTCTCTCTTTGTTTGAAGTGGGCCCACCCACCTGCCGCTGCATTATACTTACCTATATTTATGCTTCTAAATCCCAACTGATCGGGTTGGCAGAGTGGATTGCCGTTCCTCAGCTGTTTTCTTTTCTCTCAGCAATGTGGAAGTTCAATTTTTGGCAAAGTGTGCACGTGTGCGTGCTCAGCGAACCAGTTGTTAAGCTGGTAGGATCCCACCACTGCCTGAGCTGATGTAGGGATGGGATCTTATGTCTCTCTATGTACACACGTGTAAGCCAGGTAGATTCCCACTGGAGGAGATTGACCGTGTCTTGGAGCCAAGCTATAAAGAGCTTTATAAGTTAAAAAAAACAGCAACAGCATCTTGAATTGGACTGTGAGATCTATTGGTAGCCAATGAAGCAACCAGAGAATCAGAAAATAAGTGTTATATCAAAGTAATGGTTTGTTCCTACTAACTTCCTACTCGCTGTGCTTTATAACAGTTGTTCTTGGATTGATTTGAAAGATAGCTCTATCTACAGTGTGTTACAATAATCTAATTGCATGGTGGGTTAGGCATGGGCAAGGTTTCATGGCCATGTAGGATTGCAATTGCCAGAATTGGCTGAAGACCCCCTAGCTGCAGCTTTCATCTACTTTCCCAGCAGGAATCAAGGACCCAAGAATTCCCAATTATGAACCTGCGCCTTCTATGGGAGAGCAACTCTGTTTGCAACAATTGCTGGGGTTGTATCTGAACCTGGTGTTCCTGGTAATTCCATTCTTCTGGAATTAAGACTGGTGGTTGTCCTTTACAGCTGGGCTGAGAGGTAGCTTCTTCAAAAGAGGTCAGACCACTGATTCCTTCAAGGCTGATAGCAGGTTGCCATCCTTCCAAAAGCCTTTACCAGTTCATGAACCCAGCTTGGCATGCCCTTCCCCCATTCTTGTTGTCTGAGGAACAATGGGGAGGAGCAAGAATTCAGTCTGTTGTTGGATGGGCAAATCCTAATCACTTAATTGGTTTTCAAGCATGGGATGAATTCCTGGTAACATTGCAAGATACCTGATAGCAAAGATACAACATTTTTAGGTTGCAGTGCTCAAAAAAACCTTTTTCAACTGTTCATTTTTCCACTGTTTACATTTACTTAATGTTGTTTTATAGAATTGATATTTTGTTCCCCCCAACTCATCACATAACAGAGTGCAGCCTTCAGCTCATGGGAAAATGAAAAATAACTAGTGCCTGCTTTGAATTTGTTGAGATATTTGCTGATTTTAAAGACATAAGTGAGCAACTTTTTGTTGTTGCCAGTGCAGGTTATTTGCAGCATCAGGTGAGGCAAAGTTTTGTTGAATGTGTGGGACAGGCTTAGTGTGCATATGGCTGGGGAGGAAAAAAACAGCTTGTTTTTAGACCAGGAGTCTCCAACCTTGGCAACTTTAAGACTTGTGGACTTCAACTAAGCAAAGCTGGCTGAGGAATTCTGGGAGTTGAAGTCCACAAGTCTTAAAGTTGCCAAGGTTGGAGACCCCTGGTCTAGACAATTCTTGCTTTCCAGACCTTGAGTCCAAAGAAGTGGGAATGAAAATGTGCAACCTGTCAAACGAAGATTTGGGGATTCAAGAGATGTTTGCAGTGGAGCAAAGAAGGCAAGGATGCCTTAAATCCAATCCAGGTTTAATATAGGATGGATAAACAATTTTGTTTCCTTCTACAATAGAGGCCTGACGAGGCAAAGGAACGTGTGGATAAATGAATTCGTGACCTATTTCATCAGACATGTATATAGGTCCAGAAGGGTCTCCCAAGGCGAACAGGCCATGATGACAATGACAAAATAACCTTTTACTGTAAATCTCGTGAAGCAGTCATAGAGCAGAGTCAAGCAGAGTTCAGAAGACCAGATGAGCAAACTGAGGGAGAGTCTTTCAAGGAGAAATTGAACAAAAGACTGTACAAAACGTTGAGGCTGGATTTCCTTTTGCCCAAGGGTTTTTTTATATAGAACACTTCAAATTGAACAGTGTTCCAAACTCTTAAAGAAGAATCGCCTCTTGCATAAAATCCTTAGCCCATCCTTCCATGGAATGCTTTTTAAAGCCTTATATTCTCTCAACATCCTGTTCATTGTCCCATCATTCAGCCTCTCAGTGCTGTTTCGGAGCATGTGAGAGTTGTATATTTTTAGCACCAGTGCTTGTGTTGCAAGTTGCAAAGCGGGGTGGGGTGAGTGGGGAAGAAATTGGTTGTATCCCCTGGATGGCTGTGAGATCTCAAACAAAGAGGACTCCCCACATCCCCATGTTCCTTCTTCTGATAAGGATCTCTCTCTACCTTTAGAGTTTAGAACAGGGCCCCCCAAACTTTGCAGCTTTAAGACTTGTTGACTTCAACTCCCAAAATTCTCCAGCCAGC
>JANHFM010002396.1:85799-96505 GCA_032468115.1 Grayia smithii | reverse complement strand
CTGCACACCAAGACAACTAGACACAAGAACAGTTTTTTCCCAAACACCATCACTCTGCTAAACAAATAATTCCCTCAACACTGTCGAACTAGTTAGCATTATTATTAATCTTCTCACTGTTCCTATCACCCATTATGACTGTATGACTGTGACCTTGTTGCTGGTATCCTTAAGATTTATATTGACTGTTTCCCAATATGATTCAATTTCTTATTTATTCCCTATGACTATAATTAAGTGTACCTTATGATTCTTGATGAATGTATCTTTTCTTTTTATGTACACCAAGAGACAAATTCCTCGTGTGTTCAATCGCACTTGGCCAATAAAGAATTATGTTCTATTCTATTCTAAAATGCTGTTAATTATATGGAAAAGTTTCAAACACTCAAAAGCAGAAAAATCTATTTGACAAATATTGGAAGCTTGAGCAGCTACAAGAAGTAGCAGAAGGCTTTGTGTAAAGGTCATTGGGATAAAGTTGCCCCAAATCTGTGAGGGTAAATCTAATACCTGAGCAACTGGCTAGATCTCTGCTTTGTTTGCTGAAAGGGGAGAGAATCTGGTTGACTGCGGCCATGAAAGTCTCAACATCAAAGCTTCTCATCGAAGAAACCGACTGTGATCTCTATCGTTCAGCCTCTGGCACTTTAAGGAGAACTGATTGACAGCTAAGAGATTGTGTTTTGTTTTTCTGGGCAGATGGCAGTTTAGGAGCTCCCTGCTGTTCAAAGACCTAGTGGCTGCACCTTTAATCTCTGTCCTTTGCTGTGGATTTTAGTGAAACCAAAGTTACTATCTTTTGGGCACATTACAAAGAATGGCTAACCTTTTCAAACTTGAATCTAGAGGCTGAGGGAGAATAAAGGTTGACAGGAGGAGATTGTGGAGGTTTTCTTTGGGGAAATGGTATCCTGAATTTGTTTATTTGTTTGTTACTTTTTAATGCCGCCCATCTCCCCTATTAGGTGACTCTTATTTCCTGGTGCAAAAATTCTCAGTTCGCTAAGCCTTTGAAACAGGGTGTCAACTTGCAAAGCATCCCTGGCCTGTTCTTGAGTTGCCACAGGGCTGTCAAACCTGTGGCCCGCAGGCTGGATGGGTCATGCGCTGGCCACACCCACGCCCGGTTTAGCAAAGGGGAAAAAAGTCACGTGATGATGCTGTGGCGATGCGAGTTTGATACCCCTGATATAGTACAATATCCAGCATTCAAATATCTTCTCAAGGTGGGCCTTGCTCCTGTAGACATGAGTTTCATTATTTGCTATCACGGTTTAGCTTCTTACATAATGATGGAATGCATGAAGTTCTTGGCTCGGGTCTCTCATTCAGGCCTCATATACAAGAGAAAAAACAATCACAAATAATGAAAGAAGAGAATATTTGTAGCTCAGCTTGAACTGTGGGGTCCTTGGTGGTTTATGAGCTTGGTTGTTTTCTTGCAGTTATTTCATTATCTAATTAGGTTAACATCAGCAGGGCTAGAAGGGAGTTTATTCTAGCACTGATGATATTACTTAGTTGATTACTTATGTTATTATAAGTATTATAATATTATAGCATATTACTTATGCACCAAGACAAATTCCTTGTGTGTCCAATCACACTTGGCCAATAAAGAATTCCATTCTATTCTATTCTATTCTATTCTATTCTATTCTATTCTATTCTATTCTAATTTTCTCCAACTTTCATTTTTTAATCTCTTGCCCTAATTTAACATACTATTTTTGTATGTTTCTTGATTTTTTTTCTCAAGGGGAAAATCAAGATATTTCTCTGAGGCTGACTTCTCACCCCCGATTTAGATATCAAAAGTCTAATCAATTACTTCATTAGACATTCCAAATTATTGCAGAGAATAATTCATCACCAGAAATAAGTACTTATTATTTAACCACAATCAAATAATATTTACTCCTTCTCTTGCAATTTGTCTCATCTTTCAAGGCTGCCTATATTTAATGATTTATTTAGCACATGGCACATATAATACATGGGCTAGCAATCTAGATTAACATTTCAGTTAGATTATTAACACAATAAAATATAAATGTTAAAAAGATCTATGTTCAAATACCAATGTCTATGCCAGGGGTGTCAAACTCAATTTCATTGAGGGCCACATCAGGGTTGTGTTTGACCTTAGGGCCTGGTGTGGGCGTGGCTGGTGTGGGCATGGCCAGCTCAACATCACTCATGTTGGGGATACCTGTGGTAGTGGCCCGAGTGCTCTGCCAGTGAAAACGAGCTCCCGAGTTCCATTTTTGGCTGCAACAGCCTTCTGCAACCCTCTGCCAGTCAAAACGGAGCTCAGCAGGACCGCTCCATTTTTGCTGGCAGGTTGCTTCAGGAGGTCATTGTGCCAAAAATGGAGCTCAGGAGCCCATTTTTGGTGGCAGAGGCAGTTGTGTTTGACCTTAGGGCCTGGGGTGGGCGTGGCTGGGGTGGGCATGGCCAGCTCAACATCACTCATGTTGGGGATACCTGCGATAGTGGCCCGAGTGCTCTGCCAGTGAAAACGAACTCCCGAGTTCCATTTTTGGCTGCGACGGCCTTCTGCAACCCTCTGTCAGTCAAAACGGAGCTCGGCAGGACCGCTCCATTTTTGCTGGCAGGTTGCTTCAGGAGGTCATTGTGCCAAAAATGAAGCTCAGGAGCCCATTTTTGGTGGCAGAGGCACTGCGGGTCAATCCTTCACTGCTTCCAGGGTGGCAACACAGGCTAGATCTAAGCACTCTGTGGGACAGATCTAGCTCAAAGGCCTTCAGTTTGACACCCCTGGTCTAGTCCATCTAAACACTGAAGTGCAGCATCATTTATATTAAAAAAAAAGGCAGATACCGGACTGATATATGGCCTCAGCTTACGGCCAGTGACAACGTGATCTACAGTTCAATGTCTGCTGTCCTTATAGGCTGCCCATAGTTTCCATGAAATAACTCCAATAATAATAACAATAATCTCAGATAGATAGATAGATAGATAGATAGATAACAGATAGATAGATAGATAGATAGATAATAGATAGATGATAGATAGATAGATAGATAGATAGATAGATAGATAGATAGCTTATTATGCTGCACATCTCCTCTATAAGGTAAGTCTGTATATGCACTTAATCAAGGACTCTAGACTAGCAAGTAAAGTAGACAAGTTTGATAGACAGTATATTTTATTAAGTTTAGTTGCCTAGATCAGCTTGATTGGTTTTATAGTTTTACAATTTTTAAAAAATCATGCTATACTAATTTTATCTTTTTTCTTAATTTATCTCCTGGCATATGCATATTTTGTTTTATTTTCTCTTTTTGCACTGGTCTCTGACCATAATCATGGTCTATTTTGTTTTTGTGATTTAGTTCCACTTACATAAAAAAAAGGGAAGATTTATTTTTCAAAAACAACACTAGTTATTTTTTTAATTACCCCAATAGTTTAACCTGAAGTCAAACATTTGAGGAATATAATGAATAAATGTAATAAATGTAATTTTCAGGGATTCTGTCATTATTGGGTACATTATATTGGGTACGTTATAAGACAGATGTAGTAGTCATATGAATAAGAGCAATAACCCATTTCTTAACAAAGGCAGCCAAAGATACCACACATCACAATCAACTGTATTCCTATTGAAGACTGACAGTCCCCAGACATGCTGAAATGCTCTCTTGAATGTGAAATGCATCAAGAAATTTTCTAAGGGACGTTTGGCAGAAAGTTCTCCAGTCTCACTCCTTGACTTGTCTTTAGAGTTTCACCCTATCAAGGACACATCCTATTAGGCACCTTCCTGTTGATTCACTCAAACCTTAGAGAGGTGATGTCTCACTTTGTTGCCATTAGACAAATCATAGTAATTTATTTTGCTGTCTTGGTGCTAAATCTCTGAAGATGTTTTGGCAAACTGTCAACAAGCACAGCCATAATATGCTTTCACTTTGATGTCACATCAAAGCCTTGTTGGCAAATGTCCTTACACTGCACAATCTTGGGAACATAAATGGCTTTGTACAAAGAGAGAACTGGGAGGCTTTGGGACCAAACAGGGGCTGCATTTGCTCTCCTCCCCTTCAGTTGTGAAGCCTTTGCTGGACTCTGTCTGGATTAGGGAAACTTTCAAGCTTCTAATGGGAGAAGCCTTTGGTTAAACTCCAATGATAACTTCATATCATTGCTCCTTCAAAGCAGACCCAAAACTGCAGATATCATCAGGAACATAAGTTATGTTGCTGCTTCTGCTGCTTCTTTTGCCCCAGACAGTTTTCGCAAATCTCAAAGCCAAATGCCTCCTGACTCTGAACAGAGCTGAAGTGCAACCACAGAACCATTACAGGCCAGGAGAGTTCCTCATTGCTGGCATCGTCTTTGCAACAAGAGCTAAGTTTCAACCACTAAGCTTCAACAAATCTCCTTTGACACAATTTGATTGGTAAATCAAAGTTCCTATACTGCCTGAGAGCCATAACATTCCATTCTGATTTAGTTAGTTAGTTAGTTAGTTAGTTAGTTAGTTAGTTAGTTAGTTAGTGTGTCAAACATGTACAAGATAACAGGTATAAGTATAAACATAAATATTAACATAATAAATGGGTACAAATAAATGGAGACAGTAGGACTGGGATGGTAGGCATGCTGGTGTACTAGTGTGCTTATGCAACAGTAAGTCAACAGTAGACAGTCTAAGGTTAAAGTTATGGGGGTTTGGGGAAGTAACCACAGAGTCAGGTAGTGTATTCCAGGCATTGACCACTCTGTTGCTGAAGTTGTATTTTCTCCAATGGAGTTTGGAGTGGTTTACCTTGAGTTTGTATCTATTGTGTGCTCATGTATTGTTGTGGTTGAAGCTGAAGTAGTCATTGACAGGTACGATGTTGTGGCAGATTTTCAAAGTTCCAGGATCATCTCTTACAAGGAATGGTCCCCTTGATCTGCCAGTTCTTCTCTCTATATCTTATTTTGTCCTCGAGGAACCATTTCCTACCCTGCAGCTGATGAGCTTGATTTGAAATTTCCATCAATTGCGTTCTTCTGATTTTCTTGATTTTGAAGAAGTATCCACTTTTCCTGACATCCTGAGCAGAGCAGGATTGTGGAAGGAGAAGAGGCAGTGGTTCTTCTCTTCTACTCTTCCCTCGTCCAATAAAGTGGTCAACATAAAAAGAAGGCAGGAATGTTGTTGTAATTTTTCTGTGCAGTAAAAATGCGATAACCTCCATTTTTTTTTTATTTCTTACCAAAATTCACTAATGAAAAGAATGGACTTCCTTATATGCATGAAACCCATTTGACTGGATGGGTTAAATGTTAATTATTTAAGTGTTGGTTAAGTTTCCACTTTAGTAATATAGACAGTATACTCATCTTCTGAAATTAATAATTCTTTCCTTTGGTTAACTCTGTGTGTGTGTGTGTGTGAGTGAGAGAGAGAGAGTGACAGAGAGAGAGAGAGAGAGAGAGAGAAACTGAAATTTTCATCCAACTGCAGAAATAATAACAATATGAAAAATTAGCCAAACCTTTTGACAGAATAAACTTAAAGTTAATATGGACTTTATAAACTATTATGTGAAAACAGTTACATTGAGAACATGGAATAAATAGAACCAGAGATGCCTTTATGGGTCTAAGCACCAGAAGTATTTAATGAAAGTGAAACAACAGATAGGGAGAAATGGTTAATATATCAAGAGTTATTAATACTGGATGATAGAGAAATTGAGATGAAGTCAGGAAAACGATTGACTGCGGAAGGACACAGTTTGCAGTGGTTTTCAATTGCACGGGTAAAAGAAAAATTCAATATGGATTAAAGTCAATTGGAACTAAAAAACTAGAATTTGAAATTGAATTATGTGCAAATGATGAACATATAATAGCAAAAATGTATACTGTTTTAAAGATGAAAGAGAAGATGAACAGGTTAAAAATCAAAAATTTTGATATAACATTGATTAAAAGACAGTTTGGGTAACTGATCATTAAATTTACACTGGGGCATAATTTAGAGATTTTTTAAAAAATAAATCGATTGGTTGTTAGTATATGACACCAGAGAAATTATGAAAAATATGCAAATATTTCAAACCAGCGCACAAATTATGAAAAACATGAGGGAACATTTTATTATGCAGGGACTTGTGAGGAAGCTAAGAAATTTAGATGCAGATTCACACAATAATGCAAAGAATTTGAAAGACTGAAATTGTGAAGAAACCAGAATTGCTTTTATTGCAACTTCTGAACAATAAATTAGAAAAGACACGTAGAAAAGACACTACAAATCGTAGTATCATGATTTTTAAACGTGATAAATGCAGCAAGATCATTGAATGCACCACAATGAAAGATGAATTAAATTCCCATACTGAATTATAAAAATGTCAGAATTTACAGAACTGGTGAATTATCTGTTGAAAAGGAGGTTAGAAATCATTCATATATTTCTACACTTTAGGGGGTTTTTTTCTGTCAAAAAAGGCTAATCATACGTTCTTTCCACTGGTTATGTTCTAATATATTCACACTTTCAGGAGAAAAGGCAAAGAGTACTGGAAATTGTTATCCTTCCTTTTTGCCATTCAGGAGATCGAGCGGAATCCCAAAATTTCACACAATGTCACCCTGGGATACAACATCTATGAAAATTATTTCAGTGAACAAATGACTTCAGAGGCTTTGTTGGACCTGCTTTCAGAGGGAGAGGCCAATGTTCCCAACTACAGATGTGGAAGGCAGAGAAACACAGTGGCTGTTCTTGAAGAGGCTGATACTGATATCTCCACCCAGATTTTGACCATGTTGGTCACCTACAAAACCCCACAGGTGTGTTTTTTTGCTGAAAAGACCTGAAGACCTGGCTTTTCCAACAACTGGCTGACTGATGGGGTTTTTAAGTTTTCTTTTTAATTGTCATGGGTTTTAAATTTGTTTTAAAATTTTATATTTTGTATGTATGGTTTGTTTTTATACTATGTGAGCCGCTCTGAGTCCTTCGGGAGAAGGGCAGCATATAAGCCACATAAAAATAAAAAAATAAAAATGAATAAATTTTTAGTTCATCCAATCTTCACTCTGTCATCCTGTGTTGTAAATGAGGAGCACAGTTGTATTATAGGAATTGTATTTTCATTAAAAATGAAGGGAAAGAAAAGAGACAGAACGATCTGAGCAGATACATCTCTTGGACATTTGCTAGCAATTTTCAAGGATATAATGTAGCACTGAAGTGAGAAGAGAAGCAATGTATGAGGAGAAATGACCAGAGATGTCCCTACAGAAGGTTCTTCATTGCTAGAAGTGGAACAATTCCTCCATTAAGTCTAGAATTTTTGGTTTTAATAGTCTCCAATAAAACAGGGATTCCTTTCTTTTCTTTGCAGATCAGTTACAGTTTTATTTCACAGATTCTGAGTGACAAAACACACTTTCCTTTCTTCTATCCAATGCTCCCTGCTGAAGGAGTCCAGTACCCAGGGATGGTGAAGCTGGTCCTCCATTTCGGATGGACCTTGGTGGGTCTCCTTGCTTCAGACACTGAGAATGGACACTGGTTCATGAAGACATTGACTTCCATGCTGATAAAGATTGGTATTTGTCCAGTTTTATCACAAACCTTTCCCACAGGACTTCAGGAACCTTTTGTAGACTTGCATTTATACCTCAGTTGGAGAAAGGTGAATGTCTTTATGTATGGTGCAGACATGAATACATTTCATATAGGCGTTATAATTATGCATCAACTATTTAAAGAGCTTACCAAAAATCTTAGAGGAAAAGTGTTGATCACCACAGTCCGCTGGGACTTCTCTATTTATTTGACAAATAGTTACTTTCCCACTGAATACCTCCATAGTATTTTTTCCTTTCTTATGAAGAAAAATCAAAGAGCAAAGTATGGTGGGTATGCAAAGTTCATTTATTTCATGAGACGCTTTGCAAGGAACTCCTTCCGGTGTTCCTACACCAAGGACGCCTTTTCAGTGAAAGTCTGGAGACGGTGCAGGCAGAGAGAAGAGCTGGAGGCTCCGAGGAAAGAGGAGATGGACCCGATCCTGACTCTAGACAGCTATTTCATTTACAACATAATCTGGGCTTTGGCAAGGGCCATTAATGCTGCCTATTTATCCAGATCCAGGAGGAGAACACATAAAGGAGCTCAAAACATGAACACTCCAATGCTGAAGGCATGGCAGGTATTTTTTTTTTATTGCACAGCTTTCCATTGTGGTTGAGAATTCATTGTATAATTGGAAAAACACATACTTTTGGCACATGATGACAAAAAGGTTAGCCATCACTGCTGTAGAATAACCAAAGTTTTTAGCCCACACTATCATTGTTTCCTTTACTTGCTCTTCTTTCATTCTAATACTCAGTAGATGGTTATAAATTCTTTTAATTAGTTTCTCATCAGTTCCTGTTAGACTCTTGTGGGATACTTATCCTAGGGTTGGGTTGGTTAATATATATATATATATAAATTATTCTGTGACTTTAAATGTTATGAGAATGGTGATTGGCTGAGCTATGCTCAATCAGCCATAAAAGGAAGCAGGAAACACAGTTAATTCTTCTGCTGATTGATGAATATACTACTGACGAGAGACTGTTTGTGTTACTGAAGAGAACTGTAAGCTAACTATGTTTTATGTTGGAGATTGATTGTTTTGGAGACGTGTTATCATTGTTTTGGGAAGAAGAGTTTATTTTTCAACTGAGAGTAAAGACTGTTTATTTCTTCTAACATTCAGCGTTTGTGAGTTTATGTGTGTTTAACCAGCAACGTATCTTTTGCTGTCCGGTCTGTTGCACTGCTCTGCCTGACTTATAGAGGGGAGTTTTACCCTCAACAACTCTGATCCAATTCTGTAGGTTCTTTATAAAAACCATATGTTTTAGAGTCTTTTTCATACCTTGATGGTATTTGTAAATGCAGCCACCAGGCTAAATCTATCTCTTGAGTATTCAATTCATGTTTGTTTTTCAATTCCCCTTTCTCATTCAAAATATCTTTATATCTTGTGATTTTTCCATCTCAACCACATTTGGATGTATCACTGCCTCCATCATGGCGAGCCAGACTGGTATTTTCAAATGGTATTTTTCCTTAAATTTTGCCCATACTGAAAACAGAGCATTCCTAATATAGTGTCCTTGAAAATATTTGTGTATTTTATTTTTCCCATATGATAGAAAGACGTACCACCACAGTTGCAAATTGTATCCTTCTCAAGTTAATAATCATCTTTGTCTCAAAGTTATCCATTCTTTTAGCCACATAAGTGCAGATGCTTGGTAGTATAACTCCCCAATCTCTGCAGTGATAACTATGCATGGGAAGAGATAAAGAACATCTGATCACCATTTTTTATCCTTTTAATAAGACTTTAACGTATATTCCTCAATACAGATCCTTCATTCCAGCCCAAATGGATGAGATTTGCCATAGAGTTTTCTATAGCTTGTGTAACAATTGTCCATTTTCTCTCCCATTCCAGCTTCATTCCTTCCTTCAAAAATCTCAGTTTCACAATAATTGCATTGATGGGGTATATTTGGATGAGAATGGAGAGCTGATAGCAGAGCTGGACATTGTGAACTGGGTGATTTTCTCCAATAAGTCTGTTAGCAAAGTGACATTTGGAAGTCTTGAAAGACAAGGATCCTTGGATTTCAGCTTGATGGTCAACCGAAAGTCTATTGCAGAGGTGGAAGCATTGTACAAGGTGGAGAAAATATTTTATACTGCTTTTTTGAAGATCTCTCCAAGGGGACTGTAGAATTCAGCAGAAACAGGCTTGGGATGTCATTTCAGTTTTCAAGAGACAAAATATCTTCTTTGATCAGATGTTCAGAATGTCAGTTTTCTGCAAGGGAATAAGATTTTGATCACAAAGAAACATGATTCATTTCATCAAAGCCAAGAATCCATTCAACTTTCTCTCAAATATATACACCGAGAAATTAAATTAAACATTGTAGTGTAGGAAATATTAGAAGATAACTAGGGAAACAACTAGGGAAACAACGAACAGCCAAATCAGTTTGATGAGCTTCAAGTGGTAGGTTTATATACATGAAAATTTTCATTCATAAACATTTTTTAAAAACTGCGTTGTCAGAGTATCATTTACAAATAGAACAAAACCGAGGAGAGTTGGTAGTAAATCTAATAGCAATAGTAGTAATATAATAGCAGTAATAATAATATAATTGAAAACTTTAAACTAGGTTTCTTCTTACATTAGCTCATTTAGATTTTTATCAATTACTATATTAATAGTTATATACCTCTTTACTTTCAATACTTATAATATGAACATTCATAATCTTACTTTCTCTAATTTCTATAACCATTCATCAAATTTATTCCATGTCCAATCGTATTCTGAATTTTCTTTATCTTTAATTTTTAAAGTCAGTCTGTCCATTTCAGCACAGTCAGAAATTTTTCTAATTACAACCTCGTCCAGTGGGATGTTCATATTTTTTCAGTATTTAGCAAATAGAATAGAATAGAATAGAATAGAATAGAATAGAATAGAATGGAATAGAATAGAATAGACAGGATTGGACAGGATTGTTGGCAGGCTGGGTGCTGCCACGTGTTTGCTAGAACCTTGTCCCTCCTGGCTGGTGGCAGCAACCAGAGAGGTGACTGGAGCCTGGATCCAGGCCATTGTCAACGCTTCGTT
>JANHFM010002396.1:0-12570 GCA_032468115.1 Grayia smithii | reverse complement strand
TCAGAAAGATGGATGGTAGTTATTAAAGAACAGAAAGGTTAAAAGATCTAATAAGAAGTAAATTGTGTAAGAACCAGGGGTGGGCTGCTGGGAGTTCGCAAGGGTTCGGGAGAACCTCTAGCAAAAGTTCTGTGCAGTTCAGAAAACCCCCAGATTCCACTTCTGGCTGGCCCCTCCCACCCCTCCCTCCCAGGACTCCCCATGCAGCCTGTTTTGGATGCAGGTAAATGCAGGGCACGCATGGAGGCTTGGGGAGGGTGAAAAATGGGCCTACTGGAAGTTCCGTTTCCGACCTTCAGGGGGCCTCCAGAGCCTGGGTAGGCCATTTTCGCCCTCCCGGAGGCTTGAAGAAAACCTCCATAGCCTGGGGAGGACAAAAATGCCACCACCACCCCGCCGTGGTGCAGGAAGCCAACTAGGCCACGCCTACCATGGCCACACCCACCCAGCAGCTGGGCAGGGAACCCCTTGCTAAAATTTTTGAAGCCCACCCCTGGTAAGAACCCTAATCCCAGAAAATGCAGCAATGCAAAATTTAAAATTGAATTATCAGAATAAAAAATACCAGGAAGATAGAAAGTACTGGGAAGATAAATGTAACTTTAACATGTTTCTTCCTGTGAAGGATATTATCAATACTATATGGTAGTTCACAACTGAAGGTTACCTTCCTTGCAACCACCTTCCTCCTTCATTTCATATCACAGCTGGAGGATGGCCTCTGAAAATGAAAAATGTACCTAAGCAGGAACATGTAACACAAGAACATTTAATTATTTTGGCCCCAGGTTGCGTTTGTGTGTGTGTAGGCCTTGAGAGAATGAGAGGGAGAAATTCATAACTTACCCCAAAGAAGCGCAGTGTTGAAATTCACTGGCGACATTATGTTTCAAAATCAACCACTAGGTATTAACTGGACACTAAAAAACATAATATAATTAGGCTGCCTTTTAAACAGGCTCTTTTTTTAAACTGCTACCCAGCACATTTTTACAGTATTGATGTCCTGGAGAAGTTTACTGAATGTATCCTTCTAGTAAAAGAGTTATGTTCTTAGAGAGCCTTTGGTATGCTCTGCCTTGCAAATCTGTCTAAAGCAGAGGGAGCCGTGAAATTAGATAATTTGCTTATTGGTTTCTGCACCTCAGCCTAAAAAAAGAAATCTCAATTAAAAGATATCACATCAGTGAATATAATGATGTGAAAATAGATATTTTATGCAGAAGAGGCAGGCAAGAATCTGATTGGGTTTCCACTTTCTAGCTTCAGTTCAGAAAACAGGCACACTATTTGACTTCACAGCCTGTTCCATCTTATGGATTCAAGGAGTAACAACAGGATTTTAAAACATGGTGCTTTAATTTGTTATATTTTCACTGGAAACCATTTTCTCTGACTATTTGGTCTATATATGCTTTCTGAACACTTGTCTGTTAGAATAATTTTTTTGTTTTGTTTTAATCTTTTGTATGCTGCCTAAACTCCCCTCACGAGAAAGGTGGCTGCCCAAATTCTAAAATGGAGTGCTGTGGTGGCCTAGAGGTGGAACCCTCATCTCACAATCAGGAGGCTGTGAGTTCAATCCTAGGTAGTGGCAGATATTTCTCTCTCTGGGCATAATGAGAATGTATCTGCTGCGAACTCCGCATTGGTGACAGGAAGGGCATCTGGCCATTAAACACTCAGTTCCTTTCAGTTGCCCCAACTCCACCCAGATGCAATGGATTACGGGGTCATTAAAAGATAAATAATAAAAATAAAAATAACATACATGACATGACATGACATGGCATGGCATAACATACAACACAAATTTGTCTGCATTACCATCATATTGTAGAGCCTATCAGATGCAAATTCAAAAACAGGGTGTTGAGAATCCTTGGAGTAACATATTATAAACCATTTATGTGATGTGTGAGTTTGGGTCCTATACTCTAGGACATTTAGTGCCTGACATTACCATTCTACAATTCCGACAAAAAATGCTAACCTAAACTGCCATTTTCATTTGAAGGAGAATTTCACTGACACCTATGGAAAATACTGTAAAAGTGCAAATAACTGTTTCCAAGATAGTCTTGTTGTCAGGTCTGTGGCAGGAAGAGAAAAAGTTAATGTTAGCTCATATTTTGAAGATGATTCAGGCTTCTCTACAGCGTCTTTTTTAGAAAGCAAGATTTCGCAAACAATTCAGCCTTGCAAGCTTACTGACTGTCCTTTGAGATAGTTCCAACAAGAAGCACCAACCATGAATATTATTAACACTGTCTTTATTGTAAAGTTACAGTTACTATCTTGCAAGTCTGAAAATACTTCTTCCCTCCCAAATTTTTACAATCTCAAAAACTAAGGAGGGTCCCTTCTGAGACTTTTTTTTCACCCTCACCCCTCCTTTGAACTCAGATTTCATTTATCAGACCATTGTCTAGGGCCAGGGGTCTCCAACCTTGGCAACTTTACGACTTGTGGACTTCAGCTTCCAGAATTCCTCAGCCAGCTGAGGAAGTCCACAAATCGTAAAGTTGCCAAGGTTGGAGACCCCTAGTCTAGGCTCTTCTCATGTCTCACAAGGTCTTTCCCACATACTGTTACAAAAGATGAGAGGATATGATCTGAACCTGTATTCATCCTAGTACTATTGTTTTCTTTCTACCCGATTTCACTACATCGCAACAAATGCCACTGCACAATTTTCAATGTTTGTGTTTCAAGGAGCAATTGATGTTCCCATTGGAGGGCGTCAGCCATCTTCTCAGAGTTTGGCCCCATCACAGCAACATCTTCCCATGCTTAGGAAAAGGTGTGCAAATGCAAAATTGCTGCTAATTAAAGAGTAACTTGGGTTTCCTCCCCAATGACTGAGAAGATTTGAAATGTTTTCAGAGCATTTGTGGATTTTAAATTACTCTTTTCACAGAGTTACTTCTTAAGCTGTCTCTGGGGTCTTTTGCAAAACAAGATAGCTGCTCACAGATACATATGCAGGAATATATGGAGCGCAGGAGAGAATAGCAATTAGATATGAATTGGCAGTCTGTGTTCAGCTGTTGGCCAGAAAGGACTAGCATAGATTGGCTGACAATTCTCTCCTAGCTCACAAAAACATAGATATGATCATGCTCACTGTTTCTTCATATCCAGATAGATCCACCTAGTCCAAGAAGCCTAGTTCAATCTCTGGCGTGATTTTGAACTGATTGAGAAGGATGGAGAACCAGAAGGTTAGTCATCCAGAAGACTTCTAAGTGAAAATTTGACCCCAACTTTTTTTGGTCTCAGTCCTACAGTCTATCATTTACATCCCACTGGGTTGTCTTTTATAGAAATCCAACTTCATTGTTTTCCTCTTTCTTCCTTTTTCATGTTGTAGTCTGTTCATGCTCAGCATGCTGTATATTCATTTTAGTGGGTAGTTGGAATGTTCTTTGCTTGGAAAGAATCACTATTTTTTATGCATAGCATGAACCACAGCAGAGCGTGATTGTATCTGGCACCGATAAAGCTATTGCATATATTTCTTTAATTCAAACCATTTGTTGCTTTGCCGAATTAAAGTTCTCTTGAGAGAGTCCAAACTCAACATGACATCTTAGATTGTTTCATTTTCTACAGAGGTCATTTCTGATACTGCTGGCTGGTGTGGGGAAGGAGGTAAAGTCTTGCCAAATTCTCTCTTCTTGCTATTTAAAAGAATCCTTCTACTTTATTCATCTAAGCACCGTGGAAGCAATCTGACGGGCCACTTGGAAAAAAAGTGTGTATATTAGTGTCCATCTGAAAATACTAGTCATGAGCAGGGATTTGCAGAGGAGTGTAAATCCGGTCCATATTGTTACCACATGTATTTTTGTATTATTCTATTTGGTCTCGTTTCTCAGAGAATTACTAAAACATACACATAAATTTAAAAATGTCTATTGAAAAGATTTTAGACACAGGCATGATACATATCTTGAATAACATTTACATTACATAAATATATGTATATATATTTTGTGATATAATATATCACATATTGTATGTGTATATATGTGATATATATTGTATCTTTTTCTATGCTACTTTCTAAAAACATATTTTTTTCATCTGTGATATCCCTTATATGTTAAACAGAATTTAGGCCTATCATACTACTCTTAACAAAATTTTCCTAGATACACCACAGATATTGTTTTACACAATTTCCTCAGTCTAAGCTGGCTTGTACCAACATTTCAGTGAAAAAAATGAAAGATGGTGTTGTCAGACACCTCCTTCAGCGCATCATGACAATTCAAGATAGCAGATGGCAGAGTCGTGGTAGATAAAATAGGCATATTTGGGGATTTGTGTGCATGCAATGGCTGCTCAATGGCCTCCAAAATATCTACTCAGAAAGCATCCATGTAATACAAGATGAACTGCTGGGTTGATCCATCTATACTTCCAAACAAAATACAACATTACAGCCATGAATCTATTTTATTATTAAGGTTGTCTTTGTAACATGATAACTTTTAGTATTTTTTAAATTATTGTTATTATTTTTAAGTGGATGGGGCACACAACCTGGAGTTAAAAGTCCGCACGTCTTAAGTTGCCCAAGTGGAAAAATACTGATCTAGTCTATCTGAGTTGTGTGGTTTAAACATAGGAGCCTGATTGGTGGGGGAAAGCTGCCTTTTCCATCCAAGGGAGAGACACATTTTTCAGGTTCAAATTCTGTTTAAGCTACATTTTTTCAAGTTTTGTTTTGATTTGTCTAGCTTTCTTATTAGCTTGTGGTTATGAAATGGCACAAAATATGCAAGCTGGAGATGGGAGATTCTATTATGGATCATTAACTATTAAATGGGAAGCAAAGAGAAAGCATAATTAGACAGTCCTCATAATAGAGGGATACAACCAGGGAATCCACACACACAAAATCATGGTTTTAAACTTGTTTATACAAGATAGGAAGCTCAGGTGAGTAGCAGGTGGCCAAATCTGCTGATCCATCTGAAATTATATAAGATAAAATTTTTATCTGAGGTTAAAAAAAATGTACAGTGATGATCTCTGAAAGTATTTTTCTGAACTGAATAAATGAGTATTAAATCAGTATGTGCTTTCTACGAATATTGAAATATATTGGAGACATTGGAACTGCAAATGGCAGAACAGAGGAAAACCTTCTATGTAACATGCATGTTCTGATCATTATTCTGATCAGAAACAGAGGAAAGTACTCATTTCATACCTCAAAAGATGTCCTGTTACACAATGCAAAGGGAAGAGATAAGGTACTTCCTATTTATCTGTAACTTCATAATTACAGGGTTAGGAGAACATAGGAAAAGTCTGCTTAGATACTATTTCTCCAAATGCTTTGCAATTTCTGAATTTAAATTACCTCACAACTCTAATTTAGTATAGGGGTCACAACCTTAGCAACTTTAAGCTTGGAGGACTTCAACTCCCAGAATTCCCCAGCCAGCTTTGCTGGCTGTGGAATTCTGGGAGCTGAAGTCCACCCAGCTTAAAGTTGCCAAGGTTGGAGACCCCTGATTTCGGATATCTTATCCCGTTAGTTTATGTTAATGATTTTCATAATGTATCATATCACTCATTTGTATACCCATCCTTGCACCTAGCATAGGATTTCATCTCTTGTTTGCCCAAGATCTTTCTTTAAGCCTGGTTCAAGTCCCACAAATAGCAAGGAGACTTTGGGATTATGTCAGAAGTATAGCAGATGGCTGATTGAATGCAGCATTATAAAATAACCAGATTATCATGTTGCAAATTTCCAGAAGCAGAAGTATTCTTTGACTAACATGAAAATAGAGCAATATTTGAATTCACTAAAATGAAAACGCTAAGTGCCTTTCTGCTTTCGTTACAGTTTATAGAGGGACTTCCTTGATAGCCACATTGCCTCCCAGTTGGATTACTGCAATGCTTTGTAGATGGGACTTTCCTTGAGGACCACACAATACTTTTAGCTGATTCACAGCTATGGGGACCACGAAGTTCACATATGTGATATCTCTGCTTGAAGAGCTCCATAGATACCAATTTGTTTCCAAATGTTTGACATGGTTCAGAATCGTGTTGTTCCAGTGCTTTTTGTCTATGTTTTGAGATCTAAAAGAAAGAAATCCTTTCCAGTCCTAACACTTCAGATAAGCTGTTAGATCAGGTGATTGAAGACTCAGAGAGTGACTTTCCAACAACAGCTCTTTATTACTAATGATCAGCAAACACTTGCTGGTAAAGCTTACTTATATACACTATCTCAACCAATCAGCGGTTAGCATTTTCCCGCACAAACGTAGGACCTTGGTGGAAACTTCCTAAACAATGATTGACAGTCCCAATATCTAACATTAGCTATTTCCAGGAATCACAGATTCAAGCCTTCTCAGTTGCTGCTTTCCATCTCAGGAACAGCATTTCCTCCACCTGCTAATACCAAAATTACCACAATAATATTCTGGAAGAGTTAGGCCACAATTGCTTCAAGAGAATTTAATAGGCCCCAACAATTAGATTCTCTTGAAGCAATTGGGAGCTACTGTATTTTTTGGTGTATAAGACGCTCCAGAGTATAAGATGTGCATTAGTTTTTGGGGAGGAAAACAAGAAAAAAAAAATCTGCCTCTGCCTACCAGCATCCATCGGCATTCATCTGGCTAGCGTCCTTGCAGCAAACAGCAAACAGCCTGGTTAGCTTCACCATGTTATTGCAGCCTGATTTAGCACAAACAGCTGATTGGTGGTTGGATCGGCCTCCCGGAATACCGCCAATCAGCTGTTTGAGGCTGCGGGGATCGCCAGAGCTCATCACTGCCGCAGAGCGTCACATTTTTGGCCTCTGCACATCACGTTTTTGGCCTTTGCATGCTCCGTTTTAGACCTATTCCAGGCTGCGGGGATTGCCACAGCACATTGCTGCCGATAGCTGCCTCTGCGTGTCACATTTTCAGCCTCCATGTGTCACATTTTTGGCCTCCACATGCCCTGTTTTTGGCCTCTTGCATTACATTTTTGGCCAGTTCCAAGCAGTGGGAATCTGTCGATCCCTGCTGCCTGGAGCTGGCCAAAAACACGATGCACCGAGACCGAAAATGCAATGTGCAGAGGTGCCGATTGGCAGCGATGTGCTGTGGTGATCCCTGCAGCCTGGAACAGGTCTAAAATAGGGTATGCAGAGGTTGAAAATGCGATGCACGGAGGCAAAAAATGGCTGATGGGTGGGGCCCGGTGGGTGGGTTTCGGCAACATTCAGTGTATAAGACACACCACAATTTTCACCCACTTTTTTGGGGGGGGGAGTGCATCTTATACTCTGAAAAGTATGGTAACTCTTCCAGTGAGTTTTTGGAATTTGAAGAGTTGTTTTGCTTTCCGCAGAGTGTGAATGACTATAAGAACTATAGATGTTCTTCAATGTTTGAATATTATTGTGTCTTTTAATTTAACATTATTACTGTTGGAAGACAGGCACTTTAAGTCAGACATGATTTGAGAGGCATATAAGCCTAGAAAAAGAAAACAAAACATAGAATAATCAGTGCAGAGGAAAAATAGCTTTAAAGGCATCTCAAATTATCAAATAATTATTATATTAGAATGAGATTTAAGCCATAGGGCAAGGATTTACAAATTAATTTTTCCAGTGACTCCCAAAAACAACCAATTCAATTGAACTTGCAAAAGGATCAACATCTGAACTGGATTTACTGGGATAAATTGGTTTAGCATAAGAACCACACAATTCCCAGAGCAATTAGATTCTGGGTTTATGTTGCAATGCACTTCCAGTTTTCCCTTTCTACTTTTTCTTGGCTCTTGTGACCCAACCAGATATTTTTTGGCTTTTCAGCCAGAAAGAAATACAAGCAGAGGGACAGCTCTGCCAATGACTGCAGACTTACTACTAGAGGCAACGATTTAGGATGAGAAGAGATCATAATCGGCAAATAATATCATGTAATCCTGATCAATTTTCAACCCTGTAACTAATCTTATGCTTGGTTAGCATCACAGAACACATTTGGTTGCTATTTATGATATATCCTATCAACAAATCTCTAGATGGGGGATGTAGTTTCACATTTAAAAAGATATATGAATTGCAAGGGGCTTAAAAAAGACTTTAGATAAAGAAAAAAATAATAATAGGAATACACATAGCTAACCCAGAATCATAGACCTAGTATCAAGAAGATGAAAGGTGAAGCATTTGAGGGAATCTAAGAATAACAACAAAAAAGCTTTTGCATGTAGTTGTCAAAAGCACCAGGCTAGAACTTGGGAGACTGTAAGCTTCTAGTCCTGCCTGAGGCACAAAGTCAGCCAGTTGAATCTGGACCAATCATTCAGAAGTAGCAAACCACTTCTGAAAATCTGGCCAAGATTACTGCAAATAAGCCGCCTAGAGTAGCTCCACAGCAAGATAGGTGGCAAATAAATAATCAAGAACCAACAATTTTATTTTTTCTTTCTTTATTAAATGTATATGCTGCCCATCAAAAGTGACTTGAAAGAATGACTTGAAGGCACTGAAAACAAATGTTGAAAATATATGCAGACATTACTTCAAGCTATTCTTTTGCAGGATAATTTAATGTAACTTTAATTGCATGTTTAGCTGGCCCCATTAATTACTCTGGGGAATGCAGCCCCTGGTATACAGTCATATGTTCCTCAACTTAAGAAAAATTGAATATTTTTGAAATAGAACATCCTGGGTTAGGTGAACAATTAACCTTGCATAAAAGCAACTTTCCAGGGCTGTGAATCTTCCTATTTTGTGTTTCAAAAAGATGGCTGAATGTGAGTGAGGAGCAGAAGAATCTGCTCTCTAATTGACTGGGAAGTTGTAATCAGTGGTGGGTTGCTCCTGGTTTGGCTCGGTTCACGCGATCCGATAGTGGTGACGTTGTGACATCACCGAACTGGTTCTCCGCAGCTGGGAGCCAGGCCCACCCGTGCGCCTGTACTTACGGTTTTCTGGAAAAAACCTTGAAACATGCGCAGAGTGCTTGTTTCGAGTTTTTTTCTGGAAAAAAAGTGCGCATGCACAGAGCGCACATATGGTGCACGCACGAGCAAAGTGAGCATGCGCGTGC
This sequence comes from Grayia smithii, assembly GCA_032468115.1. Taxonomy (NCBI): domain Eukaryota; kingdom Metazoa; phylum Chordata; class Lepidosauria; order Squamata; family Grayiidae; genus Grayia; species Grayia smithii. The sequence goes on along the minus strand of JANHFM010002396.1, from coordinate 3,469 downwards.
CGATCATGTGCAAAGTGTGTGCAGGAAGAGAACCGGTAGTAAAGGTAAGTAAAACCCACCCCTGGTTGTAATCATTACACAGGACTTTTCCTTAGATGGTGGCCCCTAGTTGTGTTTCACTCTGTTATCTATCAACCAATGTATACAGGGGTGAGCTTCAAAAATTTTACCAAGGGGTTCTCTGCCTGGTTGCTGAATGGGCGTGGCCATGGTGGGCATGGCCTAGTCGGCCTCCTGAACCGCGGCAGGCAGGGGGGCGTTTTTGCCCTCCCTGGGCTCCAGAGCTTTTCTTTCAGCCCCGGGAAGGCGAAAACGGCCTCCCCAGGCTCTGGAGGACCTTCCCAGACTTCAGGTAAGCCTGTTTTTTGCCCTTCCTGAGACTCTGCATGTGCCCTGCATTTACCTGCATCTAAAATGGACTGTGTGGGGACAGCCAGGAGTGGGATTTGAGGGTTCTCCGAACTGCACAGAATCTTAGCTAGAGGTTCTCCTGAACCCCTTCAAACCCCCAGCAGCCCACTCCTGAACGTATGGATCATGTTGATTGGGGATGATGGATACATCCAAGGGTGGCTGCAGAGTGATAAAAGAGTTTGGATGGCGACCATTGCAATGTGACTGAAGCCCTGTCCCTATATTATAAGATGCATTTTAAAATAATCAGAACTTCAATTGTATGGTTGCAGCCACCATCTTGAACTTTCTGACTCCCTATCCCTTAAGGATATGGCTATTTTCTGCAAGAGGCAGAAGCAGGCGGTTAGAAATTGCTACAGAAGCTATCAATATTTCACTGGGTTTAATTTGTTTGTGGTATTGTGGATTGAAACTGATTACTACAAGTCACTTCCCTGCATAATGCATTACTCAAAGCTGCTATTAACATTTAAAATCACATTAGAGTAAGCAATGTACAAAGCAAGTTACATCCATATTAAAGTAGAAACATGTTCAAGAGATAAAACTAAGAATTGCATAAAATGTCATCTACTGTACTTAAAAAGGCACATTTTGATTTAGCTGAGAAAAAATCCTAAGAAACAGAAGATGGCACGTTTTTAACAAAGACTTCCAGTGCTTGAGCACAATCACAGAAAAGAGCATTCCTCTTGTCACAATTATTTCTGCTTTTCCATTTCTCAAAGAAAATAGTAATACTATTATGCTGAGGACGAATGCAAGTTGAGGATATGAAATTATGAAACCAGCCTGAGCACGGGGAATACAGTGCTATAAATGAAGCAGGAACAGTGAACCAAATGTTGTCTGGAGAATAACTAATTTAAATGACAGATGGATGCTTCTTTATTAAATATAGAAGAGCTTCAACGGATTATCCTTTTTCTCTCTCTTAGTTGCATAGGACTCCACAAAGTTATCCATAACTGTCTGAACATGTAGTGACAGTAACTACCATGCATATCCCGTTAAAGGAAGGACAGGAGAAAGCTGGGAATGTGCCCAGTACATAGTGGTGAAAAGCTACAGTGAAGGTAATAATAATGATTAAAGTTATCTTTTGAATTTGGGTCTACATTTCTAAGGTACAAAAGTAAGGTCCATCAAACATATCTTAAGTAGAACCCATTATTGGATAAATGTTTGAGTTTTAATCAAAGTAGGCTTCTGGCAAGCCAGCACAATCTAGTTCTCTTGGGTGAGATGAGGTTGCTAAGCACATAACTTTTCTATGGATTATCTGCAGATTTGATTTAGTTACTGATAAGAAACTGTAGTATTTATTTGATGGTAGTAGGTGCTATTCTGGAGAAGAGATTTTAACAGCTCTGGGTGTTTTGTTCTCCATTTTTTAAATAGAAATGCTTTTCCATGATCAAATCCATCTTGAAATTTATTCCAGTTCTCATCATTTAAGTGTCTGTTTAGACAGATCAATGACAAATAGATGACAGATAGATGATAGAGATGCCAAACTTTGGTGCTTTTTTCATTTATTTAATAAAATTAAGTCAGTTGATGACTAATTGTACCTGTGTGAAAAAATGGTCATTTCTCTATTAAATAGTTCAGGTGAAGACATTACTTAAGGGAAGTTACTGTGAGTAAAGTAGTTCTTAAACAACCAGGATTGATTTGGGCCAACCCTACCCTATATAAATCTCACCACTTTGGCTCCCCTTACCACTGTGAAGTTGTCATTCTCTGGTGGCATACTAAAAAGGAGTTTCTTAATATCTCCATTAAAATGTCATTAATGACCATCTACCTGTAAAACTATTTCTAATAGCCTTGATGATCCACCAATCCATGGTCATCGTTTTGAAATAGAAAAGATTTGAAATGAGTGGATTTTGCCAAATCTGACTATAATGTGAAAAACATTCCAACACTGACAATCATTCTAAAATTGTCAAGGAAGCCACAATCTCAGATCAGATCTCTCTTATCTGGAATTAAAATCTAAGAACTAGAATTCATGATTCCACTCTCAGCAAAACAGGATTCATGGGACAGGTTCACAAAGCACATGTTAAGTTTATTTAAAAAATATCTTAAGGAACTTCCAGACATCAAAATAAATGTTTATTGATAGATAAAAGTACAACTTACATAAATGTCATTATGTCTGGCAGAAACCAAATTCCATAATGAAATCATCATACCAGCTGTCAAGTATGGAGATAAAAGTGTCATAGTTTCAGGTTGATTTGCTGCCTGAAGCCATAGACATCATGCCATGATTGAAATAAGCATGAATTCTGCTTTGTATAAGATAATTTACAGGAGAATATCAAGCCATCTGTCCATCAACTGAAGCTGAAGAACAAACAGATCAAGTAGCAAAACAATTATACTGAAGTCTATTAAAGACCAGAAGAACAGATGTAATAGTTTCATCTGAAATAGTCAACTTACAGAGTAGACCTAAACCCCTTAGGAATATTGTGGAAGGACCTGAAATGAGCATATCATATCTGAAAACCTGAAATGTATTTGGACTGAAGCTGTTCACCATGAAAAAATGGGCCAAAATACCTACATGGTAATAGAAACTGATAATCAATTACAGTAAGTAAACCTTGCATTTATTGTAACTAAAGGTGATATAGTCTTTTTCATATCACCAATTTTATACCACCAAATTCAAAAATGCAATATTGATATTTGTTGATGTCTGATCATAGTGCAATTACCTTGAAATGTGTGTTTCAGAACACACATCAATAAATTAGTATTTCAATGTTTCCCTGAGATACTAGCACAACTTATTAATTCTAAAAGCCTATTGTTAGTTTTTATAGATGTTTGTTATCAATAAACCAATGTTAAGAAATAAGTGAAATAGTGAATCAGAGATTCCTATATTGCCTAGTTCTAGACAATGCGAGAGCATCTGAACTTCTATACTATAGCAAGAATATGAATAGATCTCAAACTACCGTATATTCCGGCGTATAAGACGACTGGGCGTATAAGACGACCCCCAACTTTTCCAGTTAAAATAAAG
>JANHFM010002392.1:144414-157500 GCA_032468115.1 Grayia smithii | reverse complement strand
TCCTCTTCCATCCTTGCCACGTCTGCAGTCCATCCGGTGATTATATAATTTTATTATGTCTATCGTAACCCACTCCCCCTCCCCCCTCGAAGCTGGTAGCTTGGAATGTCAGAAAAAAAATTCCAAGTCTGACACGAAGTTGAAGACACCAGCCTGAAGATGATGGATGAGACTTCGTCGAAACGTTGCCCAGATACTTCCAATTTTATGTGGGAGAAAACCCGAATGACCAAACTCACACTCACATTTTACGTTTGGTTGAGAAATAATGGCTGGTCACATACTTGGTATCAAGTAGGGGATTTAAAGCTGTTTTTTTTGCAGCCCTCCTTTGGTATTAGAGCATTACAGTTCTTTTTCAGTTTTATTTAAAGGAGGGTTTTATATGGTTGGATATAAAATTATCAGTGGGAACATTTGAACACTTTGTTTGGAACTGTTGAAAATTAAAAAAAGGAATAAGCAGTTGAAAGTTAAAAAGAAGGAATAAACAGAATGTACTGCAGAGGAGGAAGACAGAAGGGTTCTAAAGGTAAGAAGGAGAAGGGGAGTAAATAGTTTCCATTTGCACCTTTAAAAAATACTGAGTAAATCTTTTCACAATTCTGTCACCACTCCTCTTCCTTCTGGTGTCGTTAATCAGAGGCAGTGGAATCTAGTCTGCAGTAAATTCCTGAAGATTGACCTCCTGATTAAATCTGCCTTTAGACCAGAGGAATGAATTAACAAAGGAAATGAAATAAAGGAAAACTTAAGTTTTGAAAAATATTATTAACATTTCATAAAACTAATCTACTAAATAAAATTAAAATGGTATCTAACTCTGGAGTGGAGATAAGCTTATAACAGTGTTCAAAGATTCAGTCAGTGACAAAGCCCTGCAACCAGACGAAAGTTGATCTTCGTGCTGCTTAAACAGCAGAAAATTCACACCTATCCTAACACTATAGGGTGAATAAAAAATTGTAGCATCCCTCCAAATTTTCCTCAGGCTCTTACTTTCACAGGTAAGAAAATCAAGTGCTTTTGCTGGCTATTGGTGACTCAGCAAAGCATGCATCATGTTTGCACTGAGCAACTGGATTTGTTTTGCTGGAAAACACAAATTGAGCAAGGATGGTGCGCTTGTTGATTGTCTAGGGATAGGAATGCCTGTAATGCTCTGAGACCTCCAGTCTCCTTCCCTGCTTGAGCTGTCTTTTGCTCTCTTTCTTTTTCAGGATCTCATCAATCCTCCCAACCACGATTCCCTCCCCGCCCCCGTTTTCTTTCTTCTGCTATGTGGGTTCATATTTCTTTCTCCTATGGGTTTATTATTGTAGAGCAATCTTTTTCCCCATCTTCACTGCATTCAGCTTTTGTTATTTCTCATATCATATTTCTTTTTTTACTTCCACATATGAAGATGGATAGATAAACAATCTTATAGAGAGTCATTTCCCCTTTGTGGCCTGAAAATTTCCCACTACTTTCTACTAGCATATGCACGTCTCAAAGTTTTTCCGCCTATTTTCCTACATCTTTAGTAAACATTTTGTTCTGGGTTCTTGCTATTCATGCACAACTTTCACTCCATATTTCCTGCCAGTTCCTTGATCTCTAATTTATTGATTTTAGATCCAGGATGCTCATCCATTCATACAATCTCACAAACCATTCAGATTCTCAGTTTACAAAACAGCATCATCAGCATACAGAAACATATAACATGTATGTCCTGATTAATACAATTCTAAAAGGTTCAGAAGAGACAGTGAGATAAATCAGTCTCTTAATTTTAGAATTAAAGTTAATTCCTTTTTCCTTACCTATGCTTAAACAACATAAGACATTTTTCTAAGCAGATAGTTGCAGTCACTATTTTTATTAGTTTCTGGGTCTTCAACTGACTCCCTTAATTTTTTTTAACTTTTTGATCTCCTTCCTTCCCTTTCATTCATGTCATTAGGCAGAAACAATTTCCCCTGGATCATATGACTTGAGAGTGTTGCACATTTTTCCAAGAACATGCCTCTAAGTCTTTTGTTACCATTTATTGGAATATAAAATGCAATTATTATTAAGGTATGGAGTCCTACATACCTATCACAATCTAAATAACATCAAGTCTTATTTTCTGACATACATTGTAACTTGTTCTTTCATAATTACGCTACACCTTAACTTCCCTGCAGGTGTAAATCAACTCACTCTAATAGATTTTTTTTCTTAATTTCACAGTGATAAGTTATATTTTTCCTTTCATTCATTTCACTTTATTCATTTCAATTTATGCTTTTTACCACTTAGTATTCTAACCTTCCAAGTCACAATCTTCCATATATTGTGGCCTTTGGCAGATTGGCTAATAGGTTATTTAGACCAACAGACCTGGGGTAAAATCCAACAGGTTCTGACAGGTTCTAGAGAACTGGTAGCAGAAATTTTGAGTAGTTCAGAGAACCGGCAAATACCACATCTGGCTGGCCCAGAGTGGGTAGGGAATGAAGATTTTGCAGTATCCTTCCCCTGGAGTGGGGTAGGAATGGAGATTTTTGCAATATCCTTCATCTGCCATGTCCACCAAGCCATGTCCATCAAGCCACACTACGCCCACCAAGCCACGCCCACAGAACCAGTAGTAAAAAAAATTGAATTCCACCACTGCAACAGACACTATTCATCACATCTTCTTTTGCTTCTTTGTGCTTCATATCAGGAACATAAGCTTGAGATTCTGACATTCAAGAAGGATGGTGTGAACTGAATTCAGTTTTCAGGACTTCCATGATGTAATGGGTTTTTTTTTCCTTTCCGTTTCTTGAATGTGTGACTCAAAAACATTGGTGCCTGAATGCATCACTGATGCCAAGTTTGAAAAATATGTTAACTATAACAAGCATAGAAAGACAAAGAATGACTTCAGGACTAGAAACATCAGATTATTTTGATATCATCAAAATAATGTCATCTACTATGGAAAAAAAAACTTTTTGAATACAATTTTCTAAAATTTACATTAATGCTTCAGCTGCTTGGCTCAGACTATGTAGACAGATAAATGGTAAAAATAAAATTCAAAAGCCAACTATGGCCTTGACTTAAAACATTCATCGTCCTCTGCTTTAGAGTTACTGGCTGTGTGTTCCTGAAATGGAGTCTCAGTCTTTGGGTGTAATCTAAGTACATTAGATTTGGGAGTACTAGTGCTATAGAAGGCAAACAATAGAAACACCATTATTTAATACTTGTGCTTATAAATATCCAGAAACACTGACCCAGCTGTAACTGAAAACAAGATATTAAACCAGTAGGTTTAACCTGATTTAGCAACATGCCAGCTATAAATTTAGGACTAGGAAATCTGTCATCTAGTATTATAAATAGCTAGGAATGACACTTGAATGACTCTTGAAGGAAAGATAGCTTCTTTCTTCAGGTGCTTTAATGTGTGCCAGTCGATAGAGTTCCCGTAAGCCTTATTAACCTTTGTGAAAACCATTATCCTCCAACAGAGGCTCTTAAAAATATTGTGTGCAATATTTTTGAAGCACATACCATTGATCGAAGAAGAATGCCAGGATATCTGTTACCTTGGAACATGGGTAAAAAGATTATTACCTTTAAAAGGTTTTAGATTATTATCTAAGATTTGCTTTGAGAACCAAGGCACAGTCCTGAAAACTTTCTGAAACATTCATTCCACTTTTCTGGAAATGGAAAAATAGGCATAAATGGTAAAAAAAAAATCTAAATTTAATAAAAAGTACTTACTAAACCCTTTGAACAATATGCTACATTTTAAAGCTAGGTTAACAAAGCACAACATTCATATGGCATCCTTAAAACACAACATTCATATGCATCCTCAAAACTGAAACATATTATGAATTAATGTGATAGACTGGTTCATATAATAAAAAGGTAAAGGTTTCCCTCGCACATATGTGCTAGTCATTCCCGACTCTAGGGGGCAGTGCTCATCTCTGTTTCAAAGCCGAAGACCAGCACTGTCTGATGACGTCTCCGTGGTCATGTGGACAGCATGACTAAATGCCAAAGGCACACAGAACGCTGTTACCTTCCCACCAAAGTGGTACCTATTTTTCTACTTGCATTTTTTACATGATTTTGAACTGCTAGGTTGGCAGAAGCTGAGACAAGTAACGGGAGCTCACCCCATTACGCGGCACTAGGGATTCAAACTGTTGAACTGCCAACCTTTCGATCAACAAGCTCAGCATCTTAGCCACTAAGCCACCATGTCCCTTAGTTATAATTACTTTAATCAAAATTAATATCCCATAAATATAATATAGAGGTACATTTATATGTCAGATTATATTTTCTGGGATGAGATGTTTTCCTTGCCTTCCCTGTTTGTATTTATCTAGTCAGCTTACAAATGTAAAGGTCCTGTAAATTGTTGAGCAGCTTTAGTGACAATACAAAAAATTGGGTTGAGGCAGCAGTGAAATCCCCCCGGTTCTATCTGGCTCACTGAACCGGTAGCACCGGCAGCGGGAGATTCCGCCCACCTACCAGGATGTTATTATGTCCCTTTTACCATCTGTGCATGCGCAGAAGAGGCACACACATGCAGAGCATGCGGGTATTCCCGCATGCTCCCATTCCCGAACCGGTAGCGAAAGTAAGTGGATTGCACCACTGGATTGAGGGAAGTATATAAATTGGTAGAACACAACTGGGTGTAATATAATCTTTGTTTGTATTGGTTAATCAATATGTGGGGTGTGCTTGAACTGAAAATAGCCACAGATTTCCAAGTAAGCAGACTGTTAACTTAAACCTATTTGAATCACACATGATAAATGTATTTGTAGAGGGTACTTTGATTATGTGCCATCAAGGTTGGTATTAATTCTTAGCAGCTAAACAGAAAGCTTTTTTACATAACAATCTGTCCCTGACTTGGTCCTCCATGTCTTCTAATAATATGCTTGTTGCCATTGTAACTGAGTATCTGAGGACAACCTTGGAAGATAGGAGGAAGAGCTACAGACTAGACAGCTACCATATGAAATGTAGCTCAGCCCACAGAAAGAGAGTTGAAAGCATTTCAGAAGGGGCCCTCCCTATTTTCCTAGAGAGTGAAAGGAAAAGAGGGGAAATACTTTTAGACTTACAAGATGCTATTAATGTAACATTACACTAAAGATAGGGTAGGTAATCATAGCTGTGCTTCTTGAAGGGCTTACACTGAGCCTATCCACATTGTTGTTGGTTGTCCTTTTCTTCTCTTTCCTTTCACCTTTTCCAGCATTAGAGACTTCTCCAAAGAAATACATCTTCACATAATGTGTCCAAAGTATGATAACTTGAGTATAGTTATTTGTGCCTCAAGTAAGGCACAACTCTACCAATGGATGAAATGACCAAAATGGAGATAAGAAATAGAATATTATGTTTACAATAACTGGATTCCAAATTCTTTATGCTTTCAGAAATCAACACCAGGATCAGAAACAAGCAGCCAGTGTAATTTTGATCAGTATAATATTATCAAATTTCCTAGGGCCCAAAACAAATGTAGGTGTCACATTCTGTACCTATGCACATGCACCTGCAAGATAATAAACAAATGTGCAAGCTAACAGGACATGAATAACTAAGTGAAGAACCAGCTAAACTGAAAAGTTACTCAGTGCAACTAACCCCACCTGTACACTGAAAAAGAGTGACACAATAATGAGCATTCCCAAGCATTTACTCTGATGTTACATCTTAGTACAATCCTGGCCAGCACAGGTTGTACATCTAAACCCAAATCAGGTTGCATCTATCAATGGGACTTTAGTCTCATCAGGACTAAAGTCAGGGGGGAGAAAAGTGATCCCTTAGTATCACCAATTTACTCCTAGCTGTCAGAATTTGATGAATGAAACTAATTCAGTTCAAAATTACCAATATCCATATTTTCAAAATACCACGGCAGTGGTGAAAGATCCCACATAATGTATTCTCTCTGTCTGTCTTTTGACATCTATTATCCACTGAAGCAGGCAAGACACTTTTTAAACACCCCCCCCCAAAAAAAAAAGATCTTAAGGGACCAAGGAAACAAACTGATTCTTATTTCCCAGTTCTTAAATATAAAATTACAGAACAGAACGAACCATAATTCTAAAATTGCATTAACTGTAGTGCATTTAGTGTGGACTTGTCTGACAGTTTTGAAGCTGCTCCAGAATGCAGCTCATTTCATAGAATCAGAGTACCAGAAGGTATATCCACCAAATCCTGCTCAGTGCATTAATTTAAATTAAAGCATCCCTCACACATGGCTGCATAGCCTTTTGCTTGAACACATCCTGTGAAGGGGAACTCCCCATCTATCTAGTTAATTGGTTCTGCTGTTGAACTGCTCTTACTCTTAGGAAGTTTGTTCTAACATTCAACGTTTCCCCTTACATTTGTGTTAGCTCATTACCTCTTCTTATCAAGATAACCTTTTAAGCCCTTTATTGATACAAATATAAAGGCTCACTTTTGCCAATGACTTCTGAGATCTTCAATCTAGTTGTTGTCTTTAATATGCTGGGTAGTTACTAAATCCAAGTTCTTTTTCTTCAATGCCATCTTAGATAACTTATTTTTAAGCCAGAATAGTTCAGTTGTTGAATTTGAATGGAAGTATCATAATGGAAATATCATTAAGAATTTTATGTAGCTCATTCATAAAAACGGATAGAACAAATAAAATGTGGTAGGGAACTCAGTGGGAAACTGCTGCTCCATTTCCATTTTAGCTCTGCCTCCCTTATGTAGCTTGTCATTTGGGACAAGTTGTCCATTAATTTGGAATAAGTTTGAGGAAAATAAGAAGTGCTCAGTACATTATTTATTAAATTCCTTTGACAATCTCAAGAAGTATTTTTTATGATATAAATATGTATTGCTTAATGTTGTTTGCAAACATGAGGAATAATATTTTTCCAAGCTTTTCGAAAATCCTTTGTTGTGTACAATGAAAGGCATAAACTTTATAATAAATGAAATACTGGTCTGTAGTCAGTGATATCAATGGAACAAACTTTTCCTGTCCTTAATTTCTGCTGTGTCTCTCTAGAATTATTCTGAAGAGTTCAGATAAGCTCTAGATTGCCCAGAGGAATAACAAAGGTGAAGAAAAGATCTAGCAAGAATTGATGTATATTCATTTAGGAGGGAGCCGTGTGTGTGTGTTTATATGTCTCTCTCTGTGTGTATACTGGCCACATACATATAGTATTATAATAGTTGTAGCTCTCTTTCAAAAATAAATTATTGATGTATACAATTCCGCTATGACAATAATTTTTGACACATAATAATGGTGGCACAGTGGTTAGAATGCAGTACTGTAGGCTACTTCTGCTGACTGACTGCCGGCTGCCTGCAATTTGGCAGTTTGAATCTCACCAGTCTCAAGGTTGACTCAGCCTTCCACCCTCCTGAGGTCAGTAAAATGAGGACCCAGATTTTTGGGGGCCAGTAAGCTGACTCCGTAAAGCACTTAGAGAGGGCTATAAAGTGGTATATATTGGTAAGTCTAATGCTATTGCTAGTGCTATTACAAGGAATTTGTTTGTTCTAAATGAAGCATCTCTCTTATGCCAGATCAAATGTAATTGTTTAAGGTGTCTACAAATAAAAGAGACCAATTTTTGAATGCCATTAAATTAAAATAAAATATTCTTAAAAAGGTTCTAGGTCAACACAATTCACTTCCTAAATACTGAAATTCAGTTCAAGTTGTATGGGTTTTACATTATCCACAAAAGCATTGTGTGCATTCTAATGATAGCGTAATATTTTAAGTAGACAAAGTCCTCAAAATGAAATCCCTACATAAAACATCTATCCAGTTTTGGAATTAGATTCAGCTCCTTTCCACATGGATTCAGTGGCTGTAGCCCTCTACAGCATCAAATCAAAGTGGGCACAAAACAGGAATGTGCATGACTCCATCCTCCTGTGTATTCAAGCACATTCTCTGAAAGGGATCTATTCTCAAAGTACAGGGACTAGTAATCCAGGGCTTGGGATCTCTTGAGTGAAACCAGCAATTGGAACTAAATGGGCCAACCATGAAATAGATTCAGCGAGCAAGTCAGGTCACCTTCTACATCACTCACCCCTCCACCTTAGTTTCCTTCTTCTTCCATGAATTGGCTAGTCTAGTTTCCCTCAGCCTCTTAATCAACTCCATTGCTAGATGGGCTTTCCACATCTAGTCTTCAACTCCTGGGCAGGGGAAGGAAAGGACCCTCTAATGACTTTTTTCAACAACCACCACCTGGCTCACCAACTTCTTCAGATGAGGGGAAGGCAGATTCCTTTGAAACTGTTTCCCTTCCATCCAAGCCAAATTCCTTTGAGAACTTGGACTTCATAGAATCAGTGCAGCAGGGAGAAAGCAGCATTGACAAACCCATGGAAGAAGAAGGAAACTAAGGTGGAGGGGTGAGTGATGTAGAAGGTGACCCGACTGAGCCCGAAGGAAGGGTCAAATGAATCATCAGTCTCAAGTCCCTTCACACCCACAAGCAATCTAAGTTCAGCCCACCTTGAATTCCATTGACTTTTATCTACAACCAATTTGCTTTGACCATTAGTAGTTCAGGTTTTTGTAAAAAATATTAGCATACAATAAGCCTATATTCATTTGTACTGCCTGGACATTTGATTTCCTGCACTTGACAAAAAGCCTATGCGTGCACAATCAAAAATTAATGGATTCTTTGGGATTGTCTCTCTAGGACACACTATATATGCAAGTTGGAGTCTTACTCTGGGATTTTTGTGTAAATTATTTCTGAGTGGCTTACACAAAACTGTGCAGTTAAAGTAACTGAATGTATTCCTTTTTACTCCATGCTAATCTAAAAACGAGTGGAATTATTTGCACCCTGAAGAGAATGCAACTAGAATTAGAGACAATTCATGTTTTAAAATGGAAATAGAGATGACAAATTGATGCTTATAATTCTGTACTGTACCAGTTCAGATAACATGTTAGAAAATATCATAGTGTTTTTCCATATTTAAATATAAGCAGCTTTCTTTCCTGCTGGTAAAGTAAGACATCGTATTAAAAAAATAATAATAGCAAAGCTTACTCTCTTCATTCAGGAAGCTTTTGCGTTAAAACAGATGCAGAATTTGCTAAGCAATGTGAAGTAGGACATTCCAAATTCAAAGATTATTTTTAGCTTAATATATAAAATGAGATTTCGGTTACAACTGATGTAATGTCACAGATTGAAAGACCTAGTTCATTTTCAATATCTTTTGAAAATCACACAGCAGAGTTGTCTGAATTCACTGTATCTCAACTTTGGTGATACTGCCTGGAAAGGGAAGCAATAGACCATACAAAAGAAAACATAAAGGATTTGCATATCCTTAGAAATAATGATAAACCATTACAAATTTCCTGAATGCCAGCTCTAGCAAGTCTATATCGCCAACATTTATATAAGAGGCAGGAATGTGTCTAGAGGAAAAGAAACTACTTTAATAATTATTATGAAAAGGGAGTGCAAAATGAGTTCTTTAAAAAATGCAATTACATAACCTCAGTGGATTAGAGGCATTTCATTCATCTGAAAATGGAGTAGATGCAAATATCTCTGCAAGGAACAAAAAGCATACAAGACTTCTATTTAAAAACACCTCTTTTAACACAGGCCAATGCTTTACTATTGGAAAATAAAGAACCAGGATAGATGACAAATTCTCTTCAGCCTTGAACAATTACTGAAACCAGCCATACATAGGAAAGAAGTTTGAGCTTTAATCTGTAGTGTTTGCTTTATTAAATGAACTGAAAAGAATGGGCAAATTACTCCCCACACCCTGCAAATTGGTGAGCAGGAAGGAGAAGGAACTTAAGCCACATGTTCCCAAGGCCACTGGATGTCCATGCTTCCCAAGCATCATTTGAACCTCCCCTCCCCAAAGAGCCTCAGTGGCGCACTTAGCTAGTGCACTCAGTGGTTCCACTTAGTTCCCTTAGCTCCACTGCCTGCAATTAGTGCTGGTTCGAATCTCACCAGGGTCAAGGTTGACTCAGCCTTCCATCCTTTCAAGGTAGGTAAACTGAGGACCCAAATTGTTGGGGGCAATAAGCTGACTTTGTAAAAAATGCCGCTTAGGGGAGCAAAAGCCCTAATAAGCAGGCATATATATGGAATGAAGGCTATGGCTAAGTACATTGATTTGTGCTTAAGAAATTGTAAGCCGCCCTGAGTCTCCAGAGAAGTAATAAAGAGAAATAAAAATAAATAAATTAAAATAAATTAAAAACAGTACACCAAACTGCCTTTTCCAACTGTTAGTGGATATGATGTGCACAACTAGCTCCTATTTCTAAAAATCTACTTTCTCTTTTGCTTCTTGCTTGCTTTGCATCTTATCTTTGATCAAATTAGAAATGGAGACAATTCATAGGAATTTTTTTTAAGTTGTTGCAGGTTTGTGAGGGTTTTTTTTTTCTCTCTCTCTCTCTCACACACACACACACAAACAACAGTGCAAAAACAAGCATCCTGCCATGCATTTCCTTTGAGCGAATGGGATGATCTGCCAATAATGGCACCATTATGGCCCTGACAGCTGTATCCATCATTCTTGGCTCAACATTTCATACAAAAGTACCATATATCAGGGAAAGTCGAGTACAAAGGCATTATAAGCAGTTACATGCCGAAAAGTGGTATTGCAAACTGTGCCGATTAGGGAAATGCCTGTATAACAGCACATGCATTTTCTTTTCTTTTCCCAACTTACAGAAAATGTCTTGAAATGAATGCATGGGATGGTGATACGGACCTGATTTAAGCTAATACATGGTCGATTTCATTTTAAGCTGCCACGGGACCATTGTCTGTTAAAAGGAACACCCCATCAAGAGACTGCCTTTGAAGCTTCCTATTCTCACTCAGAATGGAATAAAATACAAGCGGAAGAGAACAACACATACATGGCTTTAAATAAAAGTGTGTGTGAAATGTGATAAGATTGCAGGAGTCTTCATGATGAGAAATATTTAAAGTATCGTGACAGTAAAAATAAGGTGATACAACAAAAAGATTGGTGCATCTCTTGTTATGTGCCTGCAATAGTTATACTAATTAATGCAGTAGTTTTAATGAAAGATTATTAAGACCGTGATTTTAAATAATTTCAGATTTGTATGAAACGCACCCATATTTTTTTTCCTGTTAATGAAATTTGGCAGGTACTGTACTTCAAAGCATATTCTTTAATTACTTTGTCTCTTGGAAACACCACCATCACTAACCCATTTATGTCAATAGTAATAATTATTATTTCTAAATAACTTCAGTACATCAGCACTTAAACCACAGATATTGTAACATCTCTTTTTCCAATTCTGTCTCTTTCTAATAGATGAATTTTAAAACCTTACCAGGGATATTAATAAAAACACATTTCTCAGATGTCTGTCTATCAGGAGAAGGTAAATTTATTGTAATCAAAGTATTAATAATATGCACATTTTTTTAAAAAAAGTTACATTTTATATGATGTATCAACAGTCTATAACCCTCTTCCCAAACTAGCTCTAAAAAGTTACAGCTGAAACATTCAAACAGGCAACTGCTTAGATCTACAAATGATGATGCTCTTTAATTTGTATTTAATTTATACTTCTCTTTCAAAATTTTCTCAGAAAAATTCAACTTTAGTTCCAGTAGTTAAAGCTGCTAACAACAGCCTACTTTTCAATATTTTTATCATTAGTCTTAACATTATACAACTGCTTAATCTCCTTTAATTTCCCTAATTTAAGAATAATTTAATGATATTGTCCTAGATAAAACTTAAAAAAAGAGAGGGGAAGTTCAAATATGATCTACTTTTAAGGTTTTGTTCAAAAAATCCTATGAAATATTAATAACTTTAATATTTGAGAAAAAAAGAAACTATTTAATCCTGGTGGGACATAGTACACACCTGGCTCCAATAGAAGTAACGGGCAAACAATAGAATTTCCATCCAGAAAAATGCTATTACCAAGTTTTTCTCTCTCTTTCTTTCTCTCTCTCTCTCTCTCTTTTTTTTTACTTCTTTTTACTTAGACAAGTACAAAAATAAACAAGCGAAATGCATCACATGGAGTGTCATTCTTTGAATATTTTTAAAACAGAAAAAGAGTCCAGTGAAGATATAGCATGTATTAAGAAGTAACAAGTATTCAAAACTGTGGGGCATGAAATAACTGTTACTCAAAGAAACTTTCAAATTTTTGAAATAACATTTTCTTGCTCACCACTTCACCCCAAATCATGAATATCAACTCCAGTCAAGACATCTTTGGGCAGTTGGCTTATATTCTTTATGTCATTTGACTGGAGTTTAAGTGGAGAGGTGCAAAAATTTCCCAAGACTTATTTACAGCAGTGCTTAGGTCTGGTAGTATGTAAATTACACCCACAAGAATGCTGAACTAGGAAAGGAGCAAATCCTACATGCTTGAATGACATCAAAGGTTAGAGGCTTAATCAGGGCACATCATGTCTTTTGGTAAAATAACTGCCCTCAAATCTCATTTATTCCATGGAGGATAAAGTATGGAATCATTATTTTCAGGAATTCTAGAAACTCAATCATGCAATGTTATCAGTGATATTAGTGATAGCACTTTTGGTATTAATCTATAGAAAAACAAAAGTTACTGACTGTCCAACAAACAAACAAGGTTCAGGATATCTTTGAAAAAAAACCCCAGATTTTAGCTAATGTTTCACACTGTTGAATATTTTACCAAGGTTTATACCAAGGCTATCATTTCAATGGAACTATGAATGCTTTCAATATGTCAAAACCACCCTATATCTAGAAGAAATGCAAATGGGTATACCTATAAAACAGTATAATGGGAACCTATATATAGTATACACTTCTGCTATGCAAAATTTGAGACAGAATTATACATTAATCCTGACTATGATTAGGGATATCACACATCACATAGTGTGTGTGTATACATACATGCATACATACATACATACATACATACATACATACATATATATATATATATATATGTTTTCTGAGGTTTGTGTGTGTGTTTGT